>OV651814.1:70856319-71122530 GCA_927349885.1 Psylliodes chrysocephalus
ATTCTCCCACGTAGAGGACGGCGAGTTACAGTTGGTTCGATGGAAGCTTGTCTCAAACCATTACACACAGAAAAGAAACCAATTTCTGCATTGAAGTTGAAGCATTTAAAAGAGATTTGCAATTCTGGCAGCGTACCGGAAGACTGTCGACTCTTTTTTACTAATTTGTTAGCTGAAGAAGGCATTCAGGATGAAACTGTGGTGCCAGACGTTAATGACCCTGAAGAAGAGAACTTTTTTTCACAATAAATGGGACTTTTAATGAATTAGGCTCTGAGGCCGATTTGTAGTTTGGGTGGATACTAAAACGTATGTCAATGCTTATTGCTGCTCCCACTTGTTCTGACAGAAGCCGCCAAAAGAAAATATCAACCCATACCTGGCTATGCCAACCGGCATAGACTCCTACGGCCTGGACACAGCTCAAATTAAAACCGAAAAGCTTCACATAACCTCATACCAAATTAGTGTAGACATACGTTTTAGTACCCGCCCAAACTACAAGTTTGCCGGCTCTTGTTTTTAGTTTTAGGTTTCTTTGTATTACTACGATTTTGAGAAAATATATTGGTGTCAAAAATGGCTAACTGTACTTTTTTTGTTTAATTTGTTTCATAACAAGTCCTGGATTACCGTAATAAGTCAAAATTTCTCTAAAACAATTAAGAACTGTATAAACTAAGACAAGGTTTTTAAATAAATGAGCTATTTATAAAACCTGATTTGATGGAGTGTTTTAAACTTACTTTTGTGTTTTCTGGACAATTAAGATTTTGTAGATAGCCACATATGGAAACTGACCATCGAAATGGAAGTCCTGTTTTTGGGATAAGAAAATTTCTGTCTTTTTTATTCTTAGTATTTTTTAGTGATACGAGGATGTTTTTCTCTGTATCTTCGAAACTGTTAATGGTGAGAGACGTAAGTTCACTTCTCCTGCAAGCTCCTAGAATGCCGAGCACTAACACAACCTTTTCCAGTAGCCAGGTATGATCATCCGCGTCCAGCAAAAATTTAAGTATATCATTTTCCGATAGAACCTTGGCTTTCTTTTGGGGTATAACCTTCATTTTTGCGCCTCAGGAACAAGAATAGTTTACCGAATCTACAAACAAACATAATTTCGATGAGTATATAGTTAGTTCAATGTTGGCGGATAGTATAGTAATTTACCTTGATATGTCAATGTTTTCATGTATTCTTAACGCAAGTTTCAGCATTGATATTTTTGTCCACAGTGATGTAGAAGAATACGTTTCAGACATTTCTTTTGCATAAGCTAGCAGTACTTCTTCACTTACACTATGTATGTTTTTATTCTGAAGTTGTCGTATTCCTGCTGATATCTTTGTTGGGTTGTACTCGGAAATAAATTTTTGGTTGCCGCAGCTGCTTCTTCCAGTACATCGGAGGGAATATCGTTTTCGGAAATTTCTTCCATCTTTGATCTTTTCCGCTCTATAATCACTCAACAAGATACAGTACTATCAAACTTACAATGTTTGTATAGTATATTGATGTGGTTGCTAGGCAACTTTAGATTGTTGTGATTGTTGTAGGTGGTGCGCGGCCGTTAAATGCACCTTTTCGATATCAATTTCGCTCATATTATGGTAAGATAATAGTACAGTATGACGAAAATTATTTTTTAAAAAGCATTATTCTGAATTATTCCAAATAAAATAGCCGGTTAATTATTCTTTGGGGTTGCGACAGAGAGCCAGTAAATGTGATAGTGGTTTTGAGGCTAGGGGCGAAATAGTAGTATGCTTAAGTTGGCTCTATCATAAAAAAGTCATTTTTAAGCAACTTTTTATATATTTTTCATAAATTGGCAGGCTTGGCGACTAATTTCGAATAAAAATAGCCACCAAAATGGCTATGGTTGCAAGTATGAAGGTCGCAACCCGCCTTAGAAATTTTACCTTTACTATCAACAGCTGTTGTTTGACAGGTCAATAGAGAATGCAATTTATGGAATGTTAAAAATTGTCACATAATAAATGCATATGCGGATTTTAAGAAAATTGATATTAAAGTAGTTAGGATGAACCGAAAATTCTGATAATCAATAGGGTTCTAAGTTAGAAGTAATTTCCTATTTAAGGAAATCAAAACCGAAAATCAATCAGAACTTTCGTTCTAGAGTTATCGTGCCGGCATACATACACAGACGACCAGGCGAAACATTTTTTTGCATTTTCGGACTCCGAATGATCGGAAACATGGAAAAAAGTTTTAAAAAATGGGGATTAGAAAATGTTTTCGCCTGCACGAATGTAATACTGAGGCCCCATAGGAAGGGCCTCAGTAATAATATTAAAAAATCTAAATCTGTAAGTAAGAAACAACAAACAAGACAAGCTAAGGCTTGCCTGGCCGGTACGCGTGTCGGTTCTCGTTCATTATTCGTCAGCTGTAGAAATAAGTACTCTAAAATATAAAGAACTTAAAAATTGTACTGAGTCCTATCAAGATGAAAATTCTCACGAGTGCCTACTACTAAGTACTTTGAGTACTTAAGTACAATTTTGAGTACACTTTACAATTGTACTGCATAGTATTTTCTTCTCATTCGGATTTTTACAGATTTTATAGATAGTAATTATTAGTTTATATTGCTTGTCCTATGGAGCGGGCGAATAGAATAACTTCACTTGGGCATTTACCATCGGGCTGGTAGAAGCAAAAATGGGGCATCTAGATACATCTCTCGGCGACAATAATAACCTGCAGGACGATTTAAGAAGATGGATGTGTGTAGTCTTTAGATACCCCTCAGCGTCAAACAGCATGTTTTCAGTGAGTTAATGACATGCAAAACTTTAATAAATTGTGAAGATGGATGTTTGTAGACTTCCTCAGCATCAACCATCAACCGCTATTGCAACCCCGCTTTTCGTTCCATTTAAATATGGGTGAGCAATCTCTATAACGATATATATCATTGGTCATATTGCGACACAGGTGACTTGTTGTCAGATGTACGACGCTCAATAGCTATCGAGGATCGAAATGCATTTTTAATGGATCAGTAATGTCAATAAGTCTACAAATATTTAACGATCGTCCTTGCAATCGGTTGTCGGTCTATTTAAGTCTAAAGAAAACATAACGAAACGGACAGGTTAAATATTCTTTATTGAACCAAATAAATTATTAATTGAAATTCTTTTATCAGTTTGTGTAGAAATATTAAAGAGGCGACAAAGACTACTGTTTAATTCTGCTTGACTAAAAGAAAAAAAAAAGTTGTTTAGTAATCTGTTTTAATTATTGTTCAATCTGTTTCATGTTTCTCACGATCTCAACCTTTAAAATCTCTTCAAAGTACAAAACGTCTTCGGAAGTTGTTATATAATTACTTTGTACTGAATAATAATTATACCCTTAGGTTATTTTAATAGTCGTTGAAATTTCCTTCAGTTTGTTGGTTTTACAATTTTTATTAATTTATCTATTAAAAACGCAACAATATTATTCGGATATACCTAAGTATTTATTAGAATAGTTATATTTTTAGTAAACATAAAATTTAATTAACCTGTTCAAACCTCAGACAATTTAAAAATATATGCCTTTAACAACAAAAATATTCTTTTCAAATTATTCTTAATAGATTGTCTACTAAAAAACCTATATAGTGGCATAATTTTAGTAAATTTGCATATTAAGGATCTTTTACAGATAGTGTCTACAAAATTTGCTTCGAAGTAGAAAAGGGATGTATTTATGTGCAATTTGCAAAAGTCTGCATCCTACATTAATTCTTTTACTTTAATTTAATAGTGACTTGTTTTATCAGTGCCTGATGGAATTCATGAGATGTAGATAAAAGTTTTTAAAGGTTAGTGGACCACCGCTTTCACCTAATTATAGACTACGGTTTGGACCTGACTGACTACGGTTTTGAGCTAATTGATTACGGTTTTAAAACTTTTAAAGCTAAGGTATTACTCAATAGTATTTGTTAAATAAATCACACTTTATATTTACTGTGTTTACTTTTCACAGTATGCTCAGTTGTTTTGCTATTTTTTTTTTTGTAAATAATTTTGTAGTTTTTTCAGGTGTTTTTTTGATAGTTATTTAGTATTTTTTGATAGTTATTTAGTATTTTTTGATAGTTATTTAGTATTATTTTTTTAGATATTTTTTAAGTAATTTTTTAGTAATTTTTTAAGTAATTTTTTTTAGTAATATTTTATTTAGTAATTTTTTAGTAATTTTTTTAATATTTTTTTTTTAATTTTTTTTTTATTAATTTTTTTATTAATTTTTTATTAATTTTTTTTTTAGTAATTGGTCATTTTTTAGTATTTTTTTTTTAGTAATTTTTTTAGTATTTTTTTTAATTATTTTTTTAATAATTTTTTTTATTAATTTTTTTTATTAATTTTTTTTTAAATAATTTTATTTTTTAGTAATTTTTTAATATTTTTTTTTTATAATTTTTTAAGTAATTTTTTAGTTATTTTTTAGTTATTTTTTTTTTAGTAATTTTTTTAAGTAATTTTTTTTTTTAGTAACTTTAGTATTTTTTTAGTTATATTTTTTAGTAATTTTTTTAGTGTTTTTTTTAGTAATTTTTTTAGTAATTTTTTAGTAATTTTTTAGTAATTTTTTAGTAATTTTTTAGTAATTTTTTTAGTAATTTTTTAGTAATTTTTTAGTAATTTTTTAGTAATTTTTTAGTAATTTTTTAGTAATTTTTTAGTAATTTTTTAGTAATTTTTTAGTAATTTTTTTAGTAATTTTTTAGTAATTTTTTAGTAATTTTTTAGTAATTTTTTAGTAATTTTTTAGTAATTTTTTAGTCATTTTTTAATAATTTTTTAGTTAATTTTTAGTAGGTGATAACCTATAGTTTTTTCAGTAAGAAGGAAAAGAAATAAATGAAAAACTAAAAAAAAAAAAATTCTGCGCAAATAATCAATTAAAAAAAAAAAAGAGAAAATAAAAAAGCTTGTTGGGGCGCATATGTCGGGGCGCATTTGACCGGAGCGCAATTGTCGGATAACTGTTTTTCAATAGTTTTTTCATTAGTTTTTCAGTAGTTTCAGAAGTGTTTCGGTAGTTTGCAGTAATCTTCCACTAGAGTTTTTACTAGTTTTTCACTAGTTTTTAACTAGTTTTACACTAGTTTTTTTTACTAGTTTTTCACTAGTTTTTTCACTAGTTTTTCATTATTTTTTACTAGTTTTTCACTAGTTTTTCACTAGTTTTTCACTAGTTTTTCACTAGTTTTTCACTAGTTTTTCACTAGTTTTTCACTAGTTTTTCACTAGTTTTTCACTAGTTTTTCACTAGTTTTTCACTAGTTTTTCACTAGTTTTTCACTAGTTTTTCACTAGTTTTTCACTAGTTTTTCACTAGTTTTTCACTAGTTTTTCACTAGTTTTTCACTAGTTTTTCACTAGTTTTCACTAGTTTTTCACTAGTTTTTCACTAGTTTGTCACTAGTTTTTTCACTAGTTTTTCACTAGTTTTTCACTAGTTTTTCACTAGTTTTTTCACTAGTTTTACACTAGTTTTTTCACTAGTTTTTTACTAGTTTTTTTACTAGTTTTTCACTAGTTTTTCACTAGTTTTTCACGAGCTTTTCACTCGTTTTTTACTAGTTTTTTACTAGTTTTTACTAGTTCTTTACTAGTTTTTCATTAATTTTTTACTAGTTTTTTTAATTAGTTTCTCACAATCTTTTACCAATTACCAATTACCAATTATCTTGCATTGTATTATAATTTCCTTTATTATCAATACATGTTTTTTTATGTCTTATTCCGAAATATATTTCTGGTAAATATAATTTTACTAGATCTGAATATTTTCAACTTGTAAAATATTATTTCACACTATACTTTCTAAAAACTTACGGTACGTCCAATTAAGGTAGCAGAGCAAACTTTGTTTCCTTCTAAACATATTTTAATGGGTCTACTGTAGAATGGCTTTCTCTAAAGCGAAATTATTTTCAACCTTTAAAGGAATAATTTTTAATGTAGTGTGAATATTACAGGACAATTTATGTACTTTATTATGTAGTTTGCCTGATTCTGCTACTTTCCAGAGCTTAGGTACGTAGCTCAATCTTAATGCTGCAAAAAATTAGTTAGTTATAGAACTAATTTCTTTGAAAGTTGTTTCAATTATTCCCAGTTGAAACCAGAAGCTTCTTTCAGATTATTGTTTTTTTTTGTAATTTAATTAAAGACTTCCTTTAGAAAAGTAGACCTAATGATGAAATTTTCTGTAGTCTGTTCAACCTAGTCATAATGCTCTTCTTCATAATTAATTGCTTTCCAGGGTAAATATTGTGTGATTTTGTCATTAGTTAGTTCACTTAGGTAATTACCAATTGACTCTTGTTTCATTCAATTATTGTTCAATTTAATTCGCTGAGTTGCAATGTTTAACGCTCTTTTATCAACGGAAGCTCCCGTTTAATGCAATTTCCTTTTTAATTGCAACTAGCGTTAAAAAGTATTTTATTTTACTCTAATGTCACATGGTTCATTGTTACACAACTACATACTTTATACACCCAAATCAACTAAAAACGGTTTTTTTATTACCTGGAGAAAAAATAACAGATTTTTCAATCGTTGTTATTATCGGGGACATTGGAAATAATATTAACTTATTTTTAAAATTTTTGTAAACATAAATTCTGCATATTACTGTGTTTTAAGTATGGAACGCCTCAGTTATCTCGGAAACATTTTGCACGTTTTTTTATATAATATAATATATATTAAGGATTTGTAATACGACTGATATTATGGTTGTATTTACATTGTTGTCAGATCTTTCAGTTTTTTGGAAAAATAATGAATTTTGTTGTTTCAAATGGATCACCTAGTGTATTTTTTGTTTTTTGATGGAAGATACTGATTATTTTTCATGCAGTGTTCCCTTTACCAAAAATATACGGTGTAGTAATCCATTTGAAATAACAAATTTCATTATATTTTCAGAAAACCAAAAGTTCTTACAAAATTAATATCGGATATATTACAAAACTTTTACATACCAATTATATTTGTTTCCCCTTATTATTTTAAGATAAAAATGTACAACAATTCTATGTGGTATTTCATAGACAATGAATAAGCTATATCACATCGGACGTAAACGGAAGGTTATGATGTTAAGCTGTAAGTAGGTAATTATTCCTTAAAATTTACATACAAGAAAATATAATAAGAGTTGTAAACTTATACATAATAGAGAGAGAGATATGCTTTATTGTCGTAAAAAAATTTACAAAAATTTTATAGACAAAGCGTGTAACTTAAATACTAAACATATTATAAAAATAACTAAACAGCAGAAAAAACAAACAGAAACAAACAGACAAAATAGGAATAACAATTGCAATGGATATGCAATATCCGTCATTATAATTATTCTAATTTAATTTTTAAATTTAAATTTAAACTTTAATATTTAATTATTTAATTAATGCTATTGTATGTGGAACTCAAATGTCTAAGGTACGTTATAAAATTCTGCTACTGTGTAATATAGTCTTTCTAGAAGAAAAGCTTTAGCCAGTCTTCGGAACTTATCGTATGTATTTATAGATTTTAATTGCATCGGAAGGTTATTATACAATTTTTTGGCATTGTAGGTAATGGATTGTTTTAATAGGTCAGAAGTGGGCATTGTTAAATAAACATCAGTCTCTAAATTTCTTGTAGGATATCTACGAGTCGGTCTTTCGGATAAATTTTGAATGTGCTTGCGAACTAAGCAGACGGATTCGAAAATAAATAGAGCAGGAAGGGTTAGAATTTTGAAATTTTTGAAGTAATTTTCGCAATGTGTCCTACTACTTAAACCAAATACATAGCGGATTGCTCTTTTTTGCAGTTTAAAAATAGATTCGAAAAGGTATAAGCTACAAGAACCCCAGAAAGTTAAACCATAGCGAAGGTGAGATTCGAATAAGGAAAAGTAGGTTATTAATGCAGTAGAAGGAGTCAGCTCTTTAGAAACCGATTTAATGGCAAAACATGCGGAGGATAATTTTTTTGCTAAGGTATCTATATGAGCAGACCATTTTAGAGAATCGTCTATATAAAGACCTAAAAACTTGATTGAAGTCACCGTTTGGATCAGATTATTGTTTAAAGTTATAGGTTGTAAAGTACCTCTGTAAGACAATGCTACAGTTTTACTGGTGTTGAAACAAAGTCCATTCGAATCAGACCAGGACTTAATAGACACTAGATCTTCACTTATGATAGATTGTAATGTCTGCATGTTAGAATTATTCCAGGTTACACTGGTGTCATCAGCAAATAAAGTAATTCTACCACTTATTCTTAAGTCTGTGATGTCGTTGATGAATAATAAAAACAAAATTGGACCTAATACTGATCCTTGAGGTACTCCACTGCTTATTGCTAGATTTGTAGAATCCTCACCATTCGCCCGCACCTGTTGATTTCTATTTTCTAGGTAAGTTTTAAACCATTGTAAAGGAGAACCCCGTATGCCATAAATTTGTAACTTATTAATTAAAATATCATGATTTACACAATCGAAGGCCTTTGCGAAGTCACAAAATACTGAAGCGGTGAAAAGTTTATCATTAAGTGATGTGTATATTTCATTAAGAACGGAAAACATTGCGTCGCTAGTGCATTTTTTAGGTAGAAAGCCATACTGATGAGCTGTGAGGATGTTATGCTTGAAAAGAAAGGGCAAAAGACGGTTTTTCATTAGCCGTTCTACTATCTTCGATAAGGTAGGCAATAACGCGATAGGTCTATAGTTACAGGTTTTAGTTTTGTCGCCACCTTTATGAAGTGGGATTATTATAGCTGTTTTTAGACAGTTAGGAAAGAGACCAATTTCAAAGGATTCATTAATCAGTGAAGTTAAAATGTTGATTACTACATCCGGTATATTTAGAAATATTTTGGTGGACAAGCCATCAATTCCACAGGAAAATTTATTTTAGATGTTGTTTATGGTTTGCACTAGTTCATGCTTGTCTACTGGTCTTAGGAAGAAACTTTCAGTGATCCTTTTAGTAGGTAGGAGGAAGGAGAGAGCATCCTGACTCGGAGCTATGTTAGATTTGATATTTTTACTTACATTTACGAAATAATTGTTTAGTTCATCTGGGCTAGGATTTACACTGTTTGAAGAACGGGTTTTATTCCTTAAGTCATTTATTATAGACCAGGTTTCTTTGGAGGAGTTTTTAGCTCTTGCGATGCGATTTTTGTAATAGTTTTTCTTAGCAGATTTGGTGATTTTCCGATACAATAATCTATAGTTGTTGATATAGTTTAATATTAGGGGATTATCTGTGTACTTTTTAATATACATGAGTGACCTCATATTTTTAGATGATGTTCTTATTCCTTTAGTTGTCCAAGATTTATGACATTTAGTTTTAATGGGGCGAAGGGGGAAAGCTGTATTGAAACACATAATTATTTTATTTAAGAAGTCTAAAAATTTAGAGTCAATATCTTCAGAAAGACCATTCCAATCAGTAGTTAGACATAAATTATAGAAATTTTTGAAATTATGCTTAGAGAAAATTCTACCTAGCTGACGGACTTTTTTTGGAGCTGTACGGGGTATCAAAAATTTGGCAAATACTGCTTCGTGGTCTGAGAGACCTGAGCTAATTACTTGGTGCTCTACATCAACGGGTTTAAAATCAGAGACTACGTAATCTATAATTGTAGATGTTGTTTCTGTGATTCTAGTTGGAGAATTTACGTGCATAGTAAGACTGAATGATTCAAAAATATTGATCAAAGACTTTTGAGTAGCACATACATTAGCAAAGTCAATATTAAAATCGCCGCATAAAATTTTCTTACTTTTTATAGGCAATGCGTCAAGTAGATTAAGAAGATTCTCTAGAAAGAGGTGAACATTTGATTTAGGTGTTCTATAAATACAAATAATAAACAAATCAATGTTTTTGTTGTTTACAATGGAAAATTCGAAGAAATTTTCAGCTTGTAGAAAGTCGTATTTAGATACAGCAGAAAAGTCATTGTCTAAGGATAAAATTAGAGTTCCACCATGGTCTGTATTACTTCTATCATATCTGCTAACGATAGTATATTTTTCGACAAAAACTGGTTCACCAACTTGTAACCAGTGTTCTGTAATAGCAACTATTTGGGGAAACCCTAACTCTTCCAAAAACAAATACAATTCATCAGTCTTATTCCGTATTGATCGAATATTAATTAGAACCATTCTTAATTTACTGTCGGCATAGCCAGTAAGACTAGTTGGGGATTCTAGTTCCCCAGGACACGTCGTATTAATTAAAAAATTTTCCTAGGTGAATCGGCAGTAAAATAACGATGATTGTACTCCCTTTGCTTCTGCAGGTGTATTCTTCGTTCCGCGGATATATATGCTCTGTAGGTAGAGAGATCGTTATCCACTTCAGCTGAGCCAATACCATATAGATCATGATAATCATAATAAATGGTCCGTAAAGCTCCAGGATCAACAGGCAGTCCCTCAGAGGCTAGAAACACTTTTACACTTGTGTTCGTGTAGCCCTCATGACAGACAGATGATGGTTGGTCATGAAGATAGGCGAGGAAGAGCTTGAGGGACGACAAAATAGCCGGTTCTCTTAGTCTAGCCATCAAATAACGACCATTGCCAATACACGATTTTTTTGTTAGTCGGACTCTAGGAGGAGTCAACGGGTCCAGCGAGTTATTTGTGTTGTCTTGTGATTCTGCTATGATCTGTAAGGACTTACCATAGGAGAAGCTGAGATAGCATGTTTGTCGGAAGAGATGGTCAATACTTCAGGTTGATTTGGGCATATACTTTTACTTAAAGAATATAAGAATATAAGAATATAAAGTAGGTCCTTTTGTTTTGACACATTTGTTTTTATACTTATAAAGAGTATTTGAAATATTAAATGCAGAAATTATGGGATAGCTATAACAGATAAATTTTTGTTAATAAAATTGATAGACTAAACATTTCGTTTAAATTATACCAGAATAATCAGTGTGCTATACCGGATGTCCCATAGGTTCCTGTTCAACTTACATCTAAATTAATCAACAAATTTTTAAAAAAATATTGTCAAATCAATACATTTTTTTTAGTTATATAATTCAACCACTAATCAACTGCATCACCGATGTAAAAGAGCAATTTAAAAGAAAATTGTCTACACAACGATATTCCTTGATGTAGCCAAAGCCACCAGGGTCAGGAATACAAATTAGAGAAATACACGCCACAGCAAATTAGCAAACTTATTCGCTACACATCACTAACCATCAGTTTGGAGTCAAATGTAGTAAATAATATTCTCACCCCAAGGATATTTTTGCTGGAGTACCTCAAAGCAACGACTTGGGCCTGTTTTCTAATTACTGTATACCATAGACATCCTATTAACGACACTGGTCTGCTTGCTACTACTAGTCATCCAGTCACAAACAAACTGTAATCAATAACGACACTACTCACTACTGGACAAGGAATGGCACATCAAGCTAAATGAGGCTAAGTCAATTCATATCAATTTTAAGACAATTTCTGTTAAAGCACTAATTTATTATCATCATATGAATCTAACAACTAGATGATATGATTATGTAAGACGTGTTGTTGACATAAATGTTTTGTCAGGTTCAACATACATAAAATATATGTTGTCATAAACCTTTTTAGTTATTCTTCTTCACTCTAATTTCACTGCTGCACAATTAACTGCTACAACGGGTTATGGGCCCAGAGATACCAAGAAAAATGTAAAAATACTATGGCGGATGAACTAACGATCCCAGTTTCAACTTCTGTGCCTAATATAGAAAAGTTAAAGGGTCTATCAAATTGTACTTCTAAGTTTGCCATGAAGACGAGTTTAAAACTTAATAGAATATGGGATGTGGTTATTGGATAGGTGAACCAAAGCGACAAGTTGGGTATAGAGAAAGATAGTATAGCTCTAGCCAAGATACGTCTAAGTGTAAGGCATACATGCTATGTTCACTTCCACAATGCTAAATGTGCCAAAGATGCTTGGACAAACCTTCAGACAGCATTCGAAGCTAATGGTATGAATCGTCGGTTTGAACTCCAAAAACATTTGTTCGGAGCCAAAAATGAAAAGTTCTCTACTATGGAAGATTACTTAAATGATACTTTAAGTACAGCTCATAAACTAACCGATATCGATAGAAGATGAGTTTGTGGCATTTGTAATGTTGAATGGGTTAAGTTCAGATTCCGATCCTCTCATCGTAACTTTGGCTCACACTGAAAGTAAACTTAACTCAGAAGAACTTAAAACGAAACTCACAGAAGAAGATGTACGACGTAGAACTCATTCTAGCGACTCGTATAATTCTGAGGCAGCATTACATTCAAAGATAATATCGAGAAAGAAAATGACCATGGCAAGAAATAACAAGAAGATAATTTGTTATTCTTGTGGTGGAAAGGTCCGAAAAGAGCAGAGAAAACTAGTGATGTGTGTAATTTCTTCACAAATAAAAAAACGAATTCCATCATTGTTAAATTGGATTATTGATTCCGGCGCAACATCTCATATGTCAAATCATGGGGAATGGATGTCGAATTTCAAAGAGAATACAGTTGGTGAAATTGTAATTGCCAACAATCAGAAGGTTAGATCAACAGGTGTAACAGATATCAAAATAAATTTTCTACAAGGTGAGAGTAATATCAAGACCATCAAGGATGTGACCCTGGTTCCTGAAATTTAAGTAATATCTTTTATCTATTAGTAAGATGAATGAAAAAAATTATATTTTAGTTTTTGATAAATTAGAATTATTATGTAAATAATGTTTATATATTAGGAAATGTAGAATTTACTGGTACAATATGTAACGGCTTGTACAAAGTAAACAAGTTTATTACAGAACCAGCAAGAGCAATGTCTGCAGGTGTTTCGGATCACGAATTATGGCATAAACGACTAGGTCACCTCAACAAAAGATCTATGAAAGATTTGAAAGATAGCTTAGTCACTGGTGAAACTTTTACTGGATCGGGCCAACAAACTTGCGTTGTATGTTTGAAAGGAAAGCAGACTATAGAAAAGTTTACTAAGGGTGAAGTAAAACGGGCAAAGGATTTGCTGGAACTAATACATTCAAACGTGGCAGGACCCATGGAAGCAAAATCCTGGGGAGGAGCCAGATACTGTGTAACTTTTATAGACGACTTTAGCAGGAAAGAAGTTGGTTACATGCTCAAAAACAAAAATGAGGAGTTTGATAAATTTAAAGAATATAAATCATGTGCAGAAAATCTACTAGGTAAGCGAATAAAATGTTTACGTAGCGATAATGGAACAGATTATACGAACAATGAATTTGAGAATTTCCCTAAAAAGTAGGGAATTTGCCATCAAACTTCTTGTCCTTATACTCCGCAACAAAATGGCATTTATGAGAGAATGAATATAAGTTTAGTAGAGAAAACTAGATGTTTATTATTTGATGCTAATTTAGTTACGAAATACTGGGCTGAGGCCATCAACACTGCCATCAACTTGAAAAATAAAGCTTTTACTGCAGCAGTAAAAGGATGAGTGCCAGAGGAAGTATGAACTGGGGTTAAAATTGGGATCTACGTCAATTCATCGCCCGACATTCATCGCGCGAAAATTCAGAGCCGACATTTCATCGTAAGACGATTCACCGCTACGACAATTCACCGCCACGACAATTTGTCGCCAGCCATTTTTTAGAATTCATTTTATGGTTTATTTTATTTTTTTTTATTATAATCAAAATTTTGTTTTATATATTTTTTAGTATAGGTAATTTTTTTTTTTTTTTAGTTTTTACACCCTTCGGATCTCCCGTGCTATACCCTAATCCGTCTATAGCCTGGCGGAGTGCCTGCGGCTTATTGTACCACCATTTTAAGGTCCTACTACTTTCTCATTCATCAATTCACTCCCTGATTCATCGTCGGATAAGTCCCATAGTGACACGGCCCATGGTGGAACCTCCCAGCGGTCACCCATCCACGACGTGACCGGAGAATCACTGCTTAACTGTTGCGAGTATGTGGATGCACACTAAGCTCGCAGCTAGCCTCTCCGGCTAGTATAGGTAATAAAAAACAAGTAGGTATATTGAAAAAAAATATATAAAAAATTGTAGTTGCTAGTTATTACATTTTAAATTGAATTAATATAATATAATAATATTAAATAATTTAGACTTGCACACAATTTGCTCTATTTTCAATTTGTTAAGGCTTTCCTTCTTTTGTAAAGCCTTAATTAGCCTCTAAATTTTGGGATGTGCAATGGAAACAATTGAACTGAAACTGTTATGCCATCCTTCAACTGCATTATTGGTTCTAACAATTCCCTCTCTGGCTGCATTGTAACAATTCCAAGAAGATATAGGAAATTTTGGTAACCGTCTTCTTCCTCTTCTGTCTAATCTACCAATCCACGTGTCTTCAAAATAGTTTATTAAATCTGCTAAGTCCTCGTTTTCTGCATAGAATTTACTTTCCAATAATAAATCAAAAGCACTCTCTACATCGTCTTCAGGAACATAAGCAAGTGCAGCCAGAAGTCGCAAATTTGATGAAAACACTTCTTCATCCACGTATCGCCTCTGAAATCCGATATTCTGGATTTGTCTCCATATACACTGAGAAAAATGAAAAAAGCATCCACGAATTTGAGTATTAGGGAATTCACTTCGTACCGCATTCATCGCTGCTTTTTTGAAATCCATTAAAAAAGATGTAGGGCAAAGTTCAGGTTTCAAGTTTTTTAATGCTGCATATAAACGTCTATAGCTTTCTTCTCTTTTATTCGGCAGAATTGCATATACTGTTGGAATGGTATTTGAATATTTGACGCCATGGATTGTATATATTTGGGAAAACATATTAGGGGCTGTTGAAAAAGTTCCATCTCCGTACCAGTGTTCACACTCCAACATGTAGTCAAGATTTCTTGCTGTTGTAAACACTAATATTCGATCTTCTGATGGGCCGCTGTCGTACATTAAAAATAACTGACCACTGCTTGTCAGTGTATATTCCTGTGGAATAACTAATTGAAGCAGAGAATTTGGAATCGCAGGAATTCCTTCTGTCTTTTCCTTTTTTCGTTGAATAGTTCTTTTCATTGCGTTCACTTGTGGTAATCTAGCTGCAGCCGATGATCATAAACCCTCGGAAACCTTTGCAATGATTTGTTGAGTAGTGGAACCACTTTGTTCAGCTAAAACTTTAATTTTTTTAACAGTTCTTCTTACTTCGGCATCAGCAGTATCTGACACATGATTATGTTCGGTACTCTTCACAATTTCATCGCCTATGGTATGAATGCGACCGGTACATGTCCATTTATGATATAGAAAACATTTCAAAATACCTTTTTCTCCAGAAATTTTTTCTCTAGAATATGTATGGCCATTGTATAAAAGCATTTTGTGACCTCTTTCGCTGTCAACAAATTGTAACGGCATTTTCAAATTTTACAATGATGTAAATTCGTACAAAGACAAAATAATAATGATTACAGTTCGTTGGTATTTCTTATTTAAACCTTATATACATATATTATAAACAGGGCATCTAAAATACTAACTTACACAAACAAGCTATTGAAGATAATCCTTTTTAGAATTAAATATTGATTGCACTATGAATTTCTCCTTGAAAGGATTAATAAAGGATAATTATAATTCTCTATTATTATTAACTAATGTGATAACTTACCCGAATTGGCTAATGAAAATAACCCTTTTTAAATAGTAGGTAAAGGACTGTTGAGAACCTGCGACTGCCGCTTATACACTTTAAATTGGCTTATCAATAATACATTATTAATATTTAATATATTTTTCTTAGTAAAAACTACTTGATTAGCAGAAAAAAAGTAAATCATATTTTTGTGTAATTTAGAGTAAGTTATTTTGTAATATTTTCGAAAAAATAATTTTATTTGGTACTTATAAGAAAAATTCAATATAGCACAAAAAAAATTGTTTGTTTTTCAGACATACTGTATAAATCATAGATACAATACGATATTTTTGTGGCGATGAATTGTCGTAGCGATAAACTGTCGTAGCGATGAAAAGTCGTGGCGATGAATTGTCGGCTCTGAAAGGTCGCGCGATAAATTGTCGCGCGACGAATTGACTGGATACCTTTAAATTGATCTATCTCATTTAAGAATATTTGGAAGTAAGGCATATGTACATATTCCAAAGCAAACTAGAAAGAAACTTAATCCTAAATCGGAAGATTATGGCAGGATATTGGAAAGATACAAAAGGATACCGCTTTCTAAATTTAAGAAATCCGATAAAGGGTATCAAATCCATTCGTAAAAGATATGAAATCAAATCTAAAACCATTAACACGATTCGAGGAGAGTCAAAATCAGAATAAGGTAAATGAAAATAAGGAAATTCAAAGCTAGTACGTCCTCAGAGATGTAGATCACAAAATAATTTAGGTCTGGCAGATTACAACGTCACAATCAGAATAAGCTGATAATTAGCATAAAGATATAACAAAAATGTTAAACAATTCGAAAAACGTTATGATTTGATGAAGTTAGAGCCAAAAAGGTATGTTTTAAGTGCTTTAATAAACATGAATTCAGATCCAGAAGATGTAAATAATGCCCTGCCAAGGTCTAACAGAGAATTGTAGCAATCAGCGATAGATGAAGAACTGAATGCAATGAAGGATAATGAAACATGGGAACTTGTGGACCGTCCGGAAGATAAGAATGTTGTGAAATGTGAGTGGATTCTGCGGTACAAGGCTAGGTTAGTATCTAAAGGATTACAATGAAACATTTGCACTTTCAACGATTTGTTTACTATTTGATTTGCAACTGAATTAAATTTAGAGATTGACCATATTGATATAACAACAACCTTCTAACATGTAAATCTGGACAAAGAGTTGTGTATGGAGCAACCTTCAGGATTTGCAACATCTGAAAATAAGGTATGTAAATTAAAGAAAGCAATATATTATGGAAGAGATTGAGTGGTGTGTACATCGAGAGAGATTTATTTCTTAATATATTATAGTCTGAAGCAATCTGCTCGTCCATGGAACAATAAAATCCACTTTTACCTTCTAGAAATCCAATTTTGACAGATCACAGTATGATCCGTGTATGTACTACAAGTAGAGGAATGGTAAAATTATTATTATAGGTCTTCAGGTAGATGATTTTTACAACAATTTTACACTAAAACTACAGTTTCATATTTTTTCTTTCCATAATATACGAATTTATAGATTTAAAGAATCTTAAACAAATGTGTTAAATTTGTAAATAATGATCCGTATCAAAAATAATTTTTTTACCTTTAAATATTCGAGCAGATTTTTTGATTCAGCGTACTAACCTGAAACAAAAAAAGAAAGAATTAACATAATAATCATTTTAATAATTTAACAAATATGTAAAATTAATTTTAAGCTATATCTTTTATAGATCATTTGCAAATTAACACTAATCAATAATCATATAATTACAGGTAAATTATTAATTAATTACCAACGTAAATTTTAATTAATAATTTTTATGTGCACACCATTATATTTTTTTTATATAAATTATGTTTAGATTTTTATTTTAGTCAAAATTTACAAAATAAACATAGCAACAACGTAGATAAATATTTAAATTTTTGTTTTAAAGATATTATAGAAATATTATTCACTTGTCGTATGCATACAGGTGCCTACGTTAAGTTTTCTGATTTACAGGGGTTATTAAAAACATAATTTATGAAAACTTTTTTACTTGTGATAAAAATACTTGTTTAGATACATTCTTCAATTTATGATGATTGATTAATTTAATACTTAAAACATAATTATGCCCATCGTAATTATTTATTTGGCACTGATTTTTAGTGTCACACCCTAGCAATAAACAAATCGTGCAAGCCGTTTCCAAGATAATAGAGGTGTTCCATACTTAAAACTCCTTGTGTATTTTTGTTGTAATATTAAAATAAAGAATATAATTCATGTCACAACAATTGAGGTTGTTAGTTATAAGTAGAGCTAGGAATATATGCAAAACGCCATATTTTTTTCATATATCTGGATGAATAGCCAGATATTTCAGGAAAATTAAAGTTTGCACCTATTACTTCTGTAAATGTCGAAAGGAGTTTTTCTTCGTAAAAGTACATACTTACTGATGGGAGACAATCATTTAATACAGATAATTTAGAAAAACATCTAATTGTTCATTCGTTTTATAATAATGTTGATTTGTAAATAAAATTAATTATTAATTAAATAATTATTAAGTATTATATTAGGTATTGTAAAATAAAACAAATAATAAATATTAATAAACTATTTCGATCAAATAACAAATTAGTCTTATTGCATATGCTCTGCATATTTTTCAATTTTTACGCATATATTGAAGTATTTTGCGCCATACATATGCGCATATTTAACTACTTTTTGGGTGCATATATTCCTAGGTCTAGTTATAAGTGACAATCCTACTGATTTGTGTGAATTGTAATGATTGCGAAATTAACTCCTGTCGATACAAATCATTATGTAAGTCACAATAGTTGTAATATTATCGTCAATATCATTACACTCTATTTATAAATTTAATTTTGTAGTATCCTTAAATTTCAATAATTTTGTAAAATTCCAGTTCATAATCCCAATCGTGAAAAATTTTCGTCGTTGGAACAGATATACGTGAAATTTAAAAAATGTCGATAATAATAATTGTACTATCTATCTAATTACTCTTAAATACACCGATCGTTCTAGAGATTATTTTTGCCGCACTATCAACTTCAAAATTTTCAGTGAAATGAGCTCCAAAAAGAATCTTAATTTCATTATTAGCAGGGCTGCTGCAACCCGCTCGAACGTCGTCATACTTTTGCTAAATTAGCTCATATATTTATAATATCGCTTATAAAATATTACAACTCAAGCATTCAAATATACATGTTATTAACAAAACATATACAATTTTTTGAACAAGAAATAAAGTTACCTAATTTTAAATAAAACACTTTTCTTTCGGAAAAATTAAGAAATAAGATCAGTCATATTTATATTATCCAACAAATCACTTTCTATCGATATGAATGCCAAATTATCGAGCCGATGTTGGCCCATTGATAAACTAAAATAGTTTTTTATTAACTTTAACATTAAGAAAGTTCTCTTTGCTGAAAAAAAAAACGATACAGGCATTGTTAACAAAATTCGCAAAGCTAATCTTCCATTTGGAAGAGTACCTATAATTTTTAATAATATGGTCTATACTTTCTGTTGGTGTTTGCAGCGTAAGATTTTTTTAAAATTACAACTAGTCTAACAATTCGGTTCCGTTTATGTAACGCTTATTGCGATTTTTGTTCGTTAAAACTTCTTTAAGTTGTAAACAACAATTTAGTGGTTCCTTTTCTGGTAAACTTAAAAATTTACAAATAACCATAAAAATTAAAAATAATTAGAATAGGACGACAAAAAGTCGAATCTTTCACTAATAAAATTTATGTATACTATGCTTGCCTTGCATGTTTTAACCATTATCGTGTGTCTGGTTTTATGATATCATATAAATTTATATTATGTTTTTGTAAAGCACTTAATAGAAAAATTTTTGAACCCTCAGCTGTTATCTCTTCTATTGCAGGAAAATGTAAGAAACGTTCCTCAACATCAATTCGCCCTGTTGTTGATTCTAAATTTACAGACCTGATACAGACAGAAATTTGTTCTTGATGGCTCATGTCCGAAGTGCAATCAAGAATAATAGAAAAATATTTTGAATTTTTGACCCTAGTTAGAATATGTTCTCTTTAATTACTGCCTATTATTTTATTTTGAATTTGGTTGCCAAGATAACGATTTATTTTCTTGCTCTGCATTTGTACTCTTTTGGTATGTTCAGTCATAAAAGGATCTAATTTGTCAATCATTTCCACACATTTCAATAAATTACTGTTATTATTTTGACCAAGGAAGGTCAGATTTTTTTAGCAAAAAACAATAACATAATACTCGCTTAATAACTGCATGCATAATTTAAGAATAAAATAAATATTTATTAGTTAGATCAGTCGATTTTTGTAAGATTCTCAAAATGCATTTTACTTTGTTCACTAAAATGTTGCCAATCATGTAGCCATTTTAATCACTCAATCGGGCTTTTGCAGTGTTAGTGTTAAATATTCTGCAACAAAAACGAAACACTGAATTGTTCGCTACCGAGTATAGAAGCCAATTATGCTTGATTTTTTTATTATTTGGCAAAATTCGAGTGAAGCAGGATTCAGAAAATTTTGGCTTCCTTTTTTCTTTTGGAAAAACGCAATTTAAATTGTAATAATAGGTTGGAACATTTTTTATCAGAAGTTGAAAAAAAAAATAATCTCTATCTAACCTAAAGTTACAAACCTATTCTTTCTTATGCTTAGTTCATAAAAAAATACCTACATAGATAAAGGTTACATCCGGATTACTGTGGGCTTACTTTTTCAAAAAAGAAAATAACAAATTTTTTATTTTTTTAAATTTTTTTCTACACCCACATGGATAGTATCTTATCTACGCACAGATAACAAAACGAAAAAGTATGCTATTGCGTTCAACTGATCGAATATATTTTATATCCGTTTTACGTAGTGAGAACACTGCAAAAAAATAAAATCCACCAATCACAGATCATATTTTGGACACCCAACTACTATTATTTTTAAAATTTTAAATAAGTGACAATTCTGCCAAAGTAATTGTCAGTATAGTTTTTAGTTATTAGGAAGAAATATACATTAAAACGGGTTATTTAACTAATTAAATTACAAGTATTAAAATTAAAATTATAAAAATGACCGTGGAGCCTTCCACGCGAATACCCCGGGTTAGAATCTGGACTCGAAACGAATTTGTTTTTCATGTTTATTTTATTTTATAAATTATTGAAATTCATAAATTATTTTAAAATTAATTATTTTGTCTTAATAATTTAAATAATTTTTTAAACTTGTAGTGGGTCGTAGAAAATATATATTGTACAACTACAGTGGATTGTCCATATCCTCTTTTGATGCACAAACTAGTATTTTTTTTTTTTTAAACTGAATTACATTTTTAAAATGTAGCCTAGAAAATATAATAAATATTTTAAAGTGAATTACTACTTACAGTTTGCATGGATATAATTCGTATTAGAAAAGACAAATACCAAAACAAGATCCACCATCCTTAATTTGACAATCACCATTTTTTAAGTTATTCCATAACATCCATAATTTATGCCTTGACGCAAATTTTTGCTACGTTTGTAAATCTTCAAATAGGGTAAAAATCGTTAAAATTTGTTTGTAGTTATTAAATAATTAATGACAGGAATACAGACACTGAAATTAAATATCTTCGGAAGCGATGTTGTCGGATTTATTTTCCGTTTAACGAATATAAAATTAATATTTAGGTATATTTAGGTATATTTAGGTATATTTAGGTATATTTAGGTATATTTAGGTATATTTAGGTATATTTAGGTATATTTAGGTATATTTAGGTATATTTAGGTATATTTAGGTATATTTAGGTATATTTAGGTATATTTAGGTATATTTAGGTATATTTAGGTATATTTAGGTATATTTAGGTATATTTAGGTATATTTAGGTATATTTAGGTATATTTAGGTATATTTAGGTATATTTAGGTATATTTAGGTATATTTAGGTATATTTAGGTATATTTAGGTATATTTAGGTATATTTAGGTATATTTAGGTATATTTAGGTATATTTAGGTATATTTAGGTATATTTAGGTATATTTAGGTATATTTAGGTATATTTAGGTATATTTAGGTATATTTAGGTATATTTAGGTATATTTAGGTATATTTAGGTATATTTAGGTATATTTAGGTATATTTAGGTATATTTAGGTATATTTAGGTATATTTAGGTATATTTAGGTATATTTAGGTATATTTAGGTATATTTAGGTATATTTAGGTATATTTAGGTATATTTAGGTATATTTAGGTATATTTAGGTATATTTAGGTATATTTAGGTATATTTAGGTATATTTAGGTATATTTAGGTATATTTAGGTATATTTAGGTATATTTAGGTATATTTAGGTATATTTAGGTATATTTAGGTATATTTAGGTATATTTAGGTATATTTAGGTATATTTAGGTATATTTAGGTATATTTAGGTATATTTAGGTATATTTAGGTATATTTAGGTATATTTAGGTATATTTAGGTATATTTAGGTATATTTAGGTATATTTAGGTATATTTAGGTATATTTAGGTATATTTAGGTATATTTAGGTATATTTAGGTATATTTAGGTATATTTAGGTATATTTAGGTATATTTAGATATATTTAGGTATATTTAGGTATATTTAGGTATATTAAGGTATATTTAGGTATATTTAGGTATATGTAGGTATATTTAGGTATATTTAGGTATATTTAGGTAGATTAAATTAGGTAGATTTTGTTTTTTTCAATTTTCGCCAAGTTTACTGTTCTGACTAACAAAGTGGCAGAGCTTCTACGGAAGCAGTGCCCTGTATATAAATTTGGGTTTTGAAGATTTAGATATGTAGCTATTTCTTTACCCAAATTTCCGAATTTATTTATATTTTGTTGCACACATTTTTCGTTTCGGTAGCAAATAAAAAAAGATTGTGTGGTACAATCTTTCGGCCTTAAATTTATATATTTTTTACAAATATTATAGTATTTTCCTGTTACTGTAAACGTTCTTGGTATTTTGGTTTTCGAGTCAAGAATATTTATTATGAAATTGTCCTTAAAATCTTTGACGTTTTGAAATTTTAAATCATGCAGTTCATGTCTTCTGCATGCTCCCATAATTCCAAAAATTAAAGCTACCTGCAAAAAAAAAACAATTTTAATCAAAAAAATAAATGAAAGACAGTATTCATCATTTTTGTAAAAATAAAAAATAAAAAAAAATGCACTGAGCGGGTCTCGAACCCGGCATGTACAGATTGAAAACAATCTTTGTCAGCGCTGTTTCACACTGAGCTACGCGCCTGCATTGACAAATCATCAACATAAAGCATATTATATACGTATGTTACTTCTATGTAAAATAAGTAATAAATTGTAAAAAATATGTATTTACCTTAGTCATTAGGTATTTTTGGTCTGGTGCTTCATCAATAATTTTTTTAATTTCTTCTGGCAAAATGGTTTTTGATTTTTTTCCGCTATATCCTTCGGATTTTCTTTTTAAAAGTGCTTCAATTTTGGATATTTGCTAATATCAGTTTCATGCTTAATATTGAGTTGGGTTTTTAAAATAGAATAATGTGTCCAGAGATATGAGGATTTTAATTTAATTGAGAGTTCTTCAAAGTATACTAGCAACACATTTTCAGAAAAGTATGATACTGTTCTTGCTACCTTCCAATCCATAAATTGACTATAAATTTTATAATATACCTTTTTTGATTTAGCTGGTAATAAACTATCGCTTACATTTTTCGCCTTTTCAGCGATTTCAGGTGGTGTACCTGAAAACTCTTTGTCGTTCGACATTTTCTTAAAAATAAGTGAGACCTATCTACCTTTTTGGCTAACGCGAAAGATTGAAACTGTCACAAAATACGAATCTCTTAGAAACTGTCAAACATTCTACAGAAAATATTGGGTCTGTCTACTTTGTTATTTAAAAATCTAGATTTCTATCGGTCAATTTTTCAGTTTCACAATGAAAACCAGTGTTATAATGAGTATCATTATGAAACTGAAAATTAGCATTTAATTAACAACTTATAGTACAGGAGTAGAAAAAAAAATTATTTGCCAGCACGGAAAAAAGGTGACTAGAAAATTTTACTATAATGTTTTAGTATTAGACTTGTAGAAAAATACTTAACTTTTTGTAGAAAATTTTACTATAATTTATAGTTAAAAACTATTCATTATTGTAGCAACTGAATTGTCGAATAAAATGCTACAACAATAGGAAAGAAGACCACAATGTTTAGTATATTTTACTATTGTTTGTAGAAGTAGAAATTTATTACAATTATTGTAACTATTACTATTATCTTCTGTTAAAATTTGTACAAATAATAATAATTATCTCTACAAAAAATAGTAATACTTTACATCCCTTCTTATGATAAAAATTCAATTTTGTTGAAAAATATTCTATAATATTGTAGAAATTTGAAGTCATGGGATTAAAACAGAATTCTGCTATTGGCCATCATTTTCTGACGTCGACCATAAATGGTCAGACAGCAGTAGTCATTCCATGTTCACAAAACAAAGCATCGTACATATATAACACATTATTATATTATAAGCAGTGATGGTTCGAGAAGATTTTAATAATAATTTCTATAAGTGGTAAGTACATTTATAATTTTTTCTGAATAATATACCTTTAGATAACTAATTTAAATAACCTTAGTAGATTATTTTAATAAAAATAGTTATGGCCAACGATCGATTGTTGTGCCAAGTTTGATGATGTTTTTTCGATTTAATTGTGATATACATACGTTCTTATTTTTTTTAGTTCTCCGACGTGCTCATTTAATATCCCAATCACTGTAAAGGTTATAGATATTCCCGTTTTATGGGTATGAGCAGTTCAATAGTTATTAATTTTTATTTCATATTTTTCAGGTGCAGTAAAACTAACTGAGACTGAGGAAGCTATTATAACTGTTATTTATTACATAATGTAATTAAGACTTTGTATCTTTTTAATTAAAACAATAAATTTTGAATATTTTATTAAGGAACATTTTTTCTAGGTTATAATTGTAATAATTGTGGAATACTACTACAAATTTTATTAAAAATTACTACTATTTGTTTGAATTTTTACTATTTATTGTGTAAAATTTTCATATTAATTTTCATGAAACGCAATACATTTTTAATATAAATTCATACAATGAATAGCAAAAATTATAACAATTTGTAGAACAATTTTTGTGATGCATATGGATATTTTTTCTACATATTGTAGATAATAACTCTACAATACATTCTCTACAAATATTTCGAAATTTTTACTACAAATTGTCCCTGTCCCTATTTGTACTATTTATTGTAGAGAAAAAATCTATAATTGTCAGGTACGTAACACCGTGTTTATTCAAAAATTTTAGTACGGTGTATTGCCAAATTATCAGTGACCTATGAAAAATTAAAAATTAACAGTTTTAGCTAATAAATTAATTAAAAGTTAAAGTTGTAAGTTATGTAATAATTTTTTTATTAGTCTCTTTTTTTTTTCACAACATAAAATCAACTTATATATCATAATGAGGCATATTTTAATTAGAAAACATATTGTAATACATTTTGGGTAGATAGAATTAATACTTGATGATGTCATCCTTAGCTGCAATGACAGCTTCCAAACATCGGGACATGCTTTTAATAAAGGTCCTTGCATTATCTTGGAGTTTGCAATCGTAATGCCAGACTATAATGAAGGTTTCCACAAGTTTATTTCTGATATCAGTTTAAGCAATCTACATTTTGTCAGTTTCTTAAAGTTCTCTATTGGATTCATATGCGGGGAATTCCTCAGCCAGGGCGAAACCCTAACATTTTTTTTTCTTCTAGGAAAACTGTTGCACTTCTCGCTTTACAGCACGGTGCTGAATCATGTATAAAGATATAGTTATTATCATCAGGAAACCATTCTCTGACCTGGTAAAGAAGTCGGGTTTACAGTACACACTTCTACTGATCCTGTCTCATGTTTTTTTCTACGATGTAGAGACGACCCATACCAGACTGTACTATAATGCTCACAGGGAATTTAAATCTTGTTACATTGCAGTCTGGATAAAAAAAAATTTTAGGGAATCGTCTTATAAATGAGATTTTGTCCATTAAAATTTAAAAAGTTGACTCTGGAAAATCACTGCTGTAATGTAATGCAATATTAATAATAAGATGATAATAAAGCAATCACTTAGAAATACCTAAGCCATACTTACACGACTCTAATCCTCAGCAGTCATATTCTTGTGCTGTTTGGCCATTTCAAGCGCTTGTGTAAGGCGTGTTTTTTTTTTGGCTGGGCAGTGAACCATCAAAGTTTCATCGATCAATCGCCTTCAAACTGTTGTTCTGAAAATATTGATCCCACCTTTATTAACAAGACTGTTTATATGATCCACAGACGTTTTGTAGACGTTCCTTATTTTACTGTCGCTGCGAGGTGTGATTATATTTTTGCTACCGAATCTTCCATTATGAGTAGATTTCACGGGTAGAGTTTGATGAACTTTTATTTTGATCATGTGAACACAGACTTGGAAACACCCGTGATTAATGCGATCTCTCGCCAATAATGAGAGTTATGGGTCAGTATTGTCCAAATTTTTATCTTCCTAGAGAAGTTACTGTTGAATAAAAAAAATCAAAATCTGAATTTGAATTTAAATAGTAAAACCTGCTAGCTAATAAATAAATTTTTACCACCCAAGCAGCAAGGTGCTGTCATTATGACGTGATTTTTTGGGTTTACTCGTCAGAAACGTCACTATCCCAATTAATGACGTTACTTTGACGTCGTTTTTGCAATGTTAATCAGACGTCAATACAGACTCATCATTATTACGTAATTTTTTAGTATTAATTTGTCCGGAATACAATATCCTAATCAGTAACGTGTATTTGACGTCGCATTAATGCCATACAATAGACGTCACTTAGAATTCGTCACAATTACGTTATGTTTTTGTATATTTCTGTCAATGTCATATTGTCAATTGTCATTGTTGTTTCCTGTTTCCTCCATATGATTCTCGTGACCTTGTGAACGTAGTGCCTTTTTAAATTGTACTTTGTTTGATAAGATGTTTTAGAAAAAGGTAAGAAATAGAATGTGACAACATAATAAAATACATTAAACCGAATTTGGTATTTTACAGATGTATTGCATTGTTGAGTTGGAAAACCCGGATGATGACGATCTGGCGGTTGTGAGGCGAGCAGAAAATGGCTGACGCTGCGTAAAAGACAAGTCTATTGGCCGCCTTTATAAAGAAATATACTATAAGACTGGTGAGTATGTTATACTTTTATTTTTTGATTATGAGTTCTTTAAGGGTATTTTTTAAAATTTTATTTAAAAATAAAAGATTTGTAGGGGGTCACTTGATTTACATACCTTTTAGTCTGTTTGGGTTCTTCAAAAATACGTTAAGAACTATCAGAGGACTAGTTGACCAGTAGACAGTTTAATAGTTGTATGCGACGAATAATTTGGAATTGAACTGTTACCTCAGATCTAAATTCCAAGGCTGATAAAGTACCTACTAAAAGAAAACAGGTGCCAACTATTAAGCTGTCATTCGATGATACTGAAGATTATGAAATCGTAAAGCATGCTTGCCCACCCCTAATTAAAATCAAATCTATAATTTTAGGTATGTTGTGTCAGTTCCTCTAATATTCTTTTGTCATTTAATTCCTTTTGGTTTCTTACTCATGACTTTTTATTTACCAGTGAAATTTATTTTTTATAATATATTTTTCATGTGTTTTTTGGATTTAATAAATAACTTTTATCTGCTTAGTATTTTTAATAATTCCATTCAAACTTGGGACGTCACTTTGAAGTTAGGTAGATTCGTGATAATGACGTCAATTTGCCTAGCCTAGGACACCTGATATACACGTTACTTTAACGTGATATTGATTCGTCAAAATGACGATATGGAATGACGTCATTTCGCTGTGACATTCTCACGTTACCATAACGTTATTTTCACGTAATCAAATGACGTAACGCACACCAAAAAATCACGTCATAATGACGACATGATGTTGTGTGGGCACTTACATTTATATAATACAGAAATCTTTTAAAATCATGTGAAAAACTATTGAAAAAGTTAAAAAATCTGGCTTATATTAATCACTATGTGCGAGAAATCACTGCCACTTGTACAATAACCGTAAATATTTGACAGGCTGCGCTTGTTTGCAATATTGCTACTCTTAAACCCTAGTAGAATTTACCAACAGCAAGCAAAATATAAACATTTAAGAAGTCAGTCATGTTTCTCACTAAATCCATCTAAAGTTCGAAATGCGAAGTAATTGAAACTGTCCCTAAAAAAATACCTTTTTCGAATCCATATAACTCTTCATCAAACCTTGTTTGCGTAGTTATAATTCAAATATAATTCAAAGGAAATATACACTAAACAGACACCCAGTATGTTTCTAAAATCATTAATTTCATGTTATAAATTGAACTTTTTGTCAACTTCTAACTTCGATGTGTTTTCTACGGTATTAAAATACGACAGGCAAATCTAATTTTCTGAGAGAGCAAAAACGCCCGGATGTGTCGCCGCTATTCCCTTGTTTTGGATTTTCTTCAATGCATATTTATCAGGGACCAGTTGTTTGTTTATGAAAATCTACCTTTGAGGCTTTCGGTCGACAAGATTAATTTTGAACGACATAGGGGTCCCATTTGATGTCTATTTTCTCTCTTCCGCTTCCGCCCACCTTTCCTTCTTCGCTATTTAATTGCAGGAAAGATTTATTTACCTCCTTCTAACAATCTAATTTGATTTAAAAGGACTTTTTTGTCGTCGCATTTAGGGATTTCGGTGATAAATTAGAAGATTATTTATACAGATGGAGGATTAAAATATTGTCGACGGAAAACTCTTTTAAATGACGCAAAAACGCTCAAACAGGTTAATTTATTCATTGTAAAGATAGGGTATTTAGACGTTCCATTTAAAATACGCACTTAAATTAAAAAAAAAAATTTTAAAAAAATATTGAAAAATTTCAAGATAGTTCAAACTGTTAGCTGAGAAACATTCACAATTATTGAAATAGGTCGAAGTATGTTGAAATGCTTTAGAGTACGTTGAAATTCTTTGTACTGGATTTAAAACAGTTTTTGGTTGGTTTTAAAACAGATTCGGATTCTTTCAAGAAAACAAAAATAGTGCGGAATATTTTCTATTAAGTGATGAGAGTAGATGTATATATTTTATAGTTTCAAATAAATAAACGCAACTGGATTATAAACAGGTGAGTAATCATATAAATTAATTATTAGCTAATATAAATATAAATGGTTTTAGGTAGTTTGAAAAGCAATCACAAATCGAAGATAATCTGAAGATTTAAAGGATTGAAGAGCTTCTCTTTGGTACCCAGGTAAAGCAATGAATTAGGTTTAGTAATTTCTGTAAAAACCACGGTAAGATGTAGTTTATTTCTAGAAATAAATACTCAATAAATAATATTAATAAAATTAGATTAATTGGTACAATAAATTTTATAAAATCAAAACATATACTATACACCAATCTGGTAAAAAGAAAAATGCATAAAAAAACTGATTAGGTATAAAAAAGATTAGTATTTACATATTATTCTTAGCTGTTTTACCAGGTCTTCTGGCTGTTAACCATGAGTTGAGTCTCCAGTTGTTTTAAACTCAAAGAGGTGGACTGGTTGGATTCCTCCACTAGCTTTATTTGGCGTCTTTAAGTAATTCGGTGTCTAGGAACTAGACTAGATAAAGTAAAATCAAAAATGAACTTCAGATTGAAATTTAAATGGGAATCAGATTAAAAATTAGCATAAGAGTGAAAGTGAAAGTCTGCATAAGAGGGCTTAAAAATATATTGCCAAAATTAAGACGATAAAAAGTTTAATAATATTCTTTTTTTATAGGGATTATTCCCTAAAAACTCACCTTAAATGATGGGTGGTCACAAAGGGGCTTCAACTGAAGTAAGTTTATATAAAAAAGGTATAAACTCTAAATATTTGGAACTTTTATCCACAATGTTGAGATTATTGTTTAGTATTAACACAAAATCTTAGTTCACTAAATATAAGGTTTTTCCTTAGATAAAAGAGACCAGAAATATAACATACACCGGTGTTTAACCTGCGCAAATGTTGCCAATTTTTAAAGAAAAGTTAACGGAGTGGGGGAACTGGACAGAGACCTGAACTCTGGGACAGGGACCGGACCTTGTTTATTAGCATCATAATGAACTATTAGATTTATTTAAAATATACGTTTAATGGAATTTTGTATTATGAAATAAAATTAACGTAATTTTTTAATATCAAACAGATGCCACGACATTTTATGTAAGGAGAAGGAATTTTTATAGAATATTTCGTTAGCGTTTATTTAATACAGACTTTTCAGCAAGAGACTGTAAAATGTTAAAATAGAATATTGTTAATAGAGCAAGAAATAGTACTCATTGTCTACGAGTATTATAAAAAAAGCATGTGCGTAGGCGAATTATACAAATCAAACCATGTGAGTTTAACATTATATTTTTCTACGGCTATTACATAATATTAAAAATTAGTCAAAATTTAGGAATATTGATTAATATAGAGTATGAGTCACATAAAACTCTAGAAATGCATATGTCTGAAACCAGATAACATTTTAAAATTTAAACCTAATAAAAGTTATTATTTGGTTGCTAGGAGTGGGTGATTATTGAAATAAATTATCGATCATTAAAAATAATCGATTATTTTCGATCGATAGATTATTTTCAAACAATCTATTTTTTGTCGTATTTCTTTTAAAATCGACTACTTGATTATCTTTAAAAAATCAAAAATAACCCATTAATTAAAAAGCCAATTAACCGATAAATCAGTGTTTACAAAAAATAATAAAAGAATTATTATTTATTTTAAATAATCGATTATTTTCAAACAATCCATTTTTTTTCGTCCATTGAAACAGATTATTCGATAATCTTTGAAAAATCTAAAATAATCGATTAATTAAAAAGTCGATTAACTGATAAACCGATTAAAAAAAAAAAACTGAATTTATTTTTATTGTATTTTCTTTAAAATCGATAATTCGATTATCTTTGAAATACCGAAAATATTCGATTATTCCAAAATATACGCTTAATCGAAAATAACTAATTAATTAAAAAAATAACCGAATTATCGATTATTTTCTAATAATCCTTATCATATTTCCTTTAGAATTGATTATTCTATTATCTTCGAGAAATCTAAAATAATCGATAAATCGAAAATAATCGATTATTAAAAAGCTGATTAACCGATAAATCGATAATTCTAAAAAATAACCGAAATATCGGTTATAAATAATATTGGATCAATCGATTAATTTCATATATTACCTTTGAAAAATCGAAAATAATCGATTAATCAAAAATAATTGATTAATTAAAAAAACCGATTAAACAATAAATCGATTTTTCAAAAAAAATCGATTATTTTCAATCAATCGATTATTTTGAATAAATCAACTTTCTTTTTGTATTTCCTTTAAAATCGATTATTACAATATCTTAAAACACGAAAATAGTTTATTAAAAATAACGTATAAATCAATTTTCATAAAAAATATCAGAATAATCGATAAATCGGTTATTTTTCTAACCCCTATCGGTCGCTTGCTTTTATTCGAGCATTTAGCTCTAAAATTTAGAGATTCGGTTTTTTTGATCCCGTTATCTTTGAAACCGCATTCGATTGTATAATAAATAATAAATATTGCTAGAATTTGGATTTTTAGTAAACGAAAACTTTGTTCGAGTTGTTTAGGGGTTTATAATGTAACATTTTATTAACAATGTGACTAACTCCCGTAACTTTAGTATTTTTTGCTTATACCTAGTAGATTATATTGTGCATTTTACTTTGTTTTAAGACTAAAGATTTAAATTTCACTTTCGATTTGACCGCAAATAAGATGGAACCTTGAAATTTTAAGTAGGTCATCCTGTATTTCATCTAATATTCTTATAAAAATACCTTATAAAAATAAAATTTTGCTAGCAAATATGCTTCTTTACTTCTTATTTATCTACGAAAAAGGGCTAAAAACCACATTTAGTCAATATTTTTATAAAATTACTTAAAAAAAAAAAAATTCGTTAGTAACAATGCCTATTTACTTCTTATTTAAATTAAATGTTCAAAATTTTACCTTTTTTTAAATGTATGTAAGTAATATGAAATCTGTTTTCTGAAATATGTATTTGATGTTTAATATTTATTAAAACCCCTTAATGCGGATCTGAAGTATTCAGCCCAAAGGGTCATGGCGCTTTATGTCAAAACGTTAATAAATATTCACCGCTGAAAACGAATATATTTTTTATCTTTTATAACATTGGTACATCGAGGCATTTTGAACTTAAAATTAAATAACCAGAATACTTCAAATTGCTAAACACCAACAATTAAATCAAAAAACAGCTGTCAATGGTGATTGAACTCAGGCGGAGGTGAGCCTTGAATGGAAAAATCGGAGCGATTCGAGAGGCGTTGTGCGAACAATGATTTTCAATTGGTGCTTAATGCAAAAAAGGCAAGATATTGCTAATATTGGCCGCGAAGTTTTAGGAATAAATTAATTGTTTTAGTTGGTATCCTGTATTCTTCTTTTAATTGATTTAATAAAAATTACTGTTTTACAAATTAATGACAAATTAGAAATTGGAAGAAAAGACAAGAAACAGTATGACAATTCTTAGACAAGGTTATATTTGTCTGTTTACAATATTTGAATATTTATAATTATAACTTTCTTTTATTTTAGAAATAAAAAGCCAGCCAAATTCATTGAATTATTCACGTAAAATAGCATATAAAATTTATAGTTATACAAATATATTATATTAAATAAAGTTCATTTGTTTTATTTTAACTCTTAAATCGCATTGAGGTATGGAATTAATTATATTTAAATATTTATATGAATGAAAATATGATAGAATCATGAAAAAAATTAACCAATATAAATTTTAATTATATTGCTTAGTAATGTACCTACTTTAGCCCGTAACAACATTGAAGTATGTTAAAGTACGTAGACGTACATTTATTTTAATATCTATCTTCGTTAATTTGTTGATAGCGATAGTATTTCCCTTTTTGAAAATGATATCCTATCATTATAAGTTAGTGTAAATCTTTTCCTATCTAACGTCTATCTTTTTTGCTTTAGTTTATTTGACCATCCTTAACAATGTTGTGGAGATTAATTACCTCTGGACAGTCTACACTTTTTCAACGACCTTATCGTCTACCATCTTCTACGTTATCGCATTATCGCACATTTTTGTTTTAAATCCATTTCTGGACTTACCATTTATCGCAGTTCACCATTCTATAAGATCAATCTATTATTTGTCTGAGGACAAGCTCGTTTATAAAGAACAATTTTTCAAGATTAATTACCCGTTGGGGCGATTATTAAATAGCTTCCAATTACAGTGATTTCTCTCTTTCTAAGATGTGGCCTCACTAGGCCCTTTGTTCATCCTACTAAAATAGATAGACACCAACGCTAGTAATTATGAAAGTATTGAATTTATCTGAGGTAATAACTTAAGAGACTTTGACAAACATATATTTAATAATCAAAAAATACAGTTCATCAAATTTCTAGAGGTGTTCGACGCCCAGACAGAGAACGCGCTACGTGTGACTAAGATAGCTATTGTACAGTCTGCTAAACAAGTTATTTTAAATAGTTTTTAATATTTTTAGGTAATTAAATTTTAAACGTGTGGAATAGTTTAGGGATTAAATTGGTCTGATTGGACTTTCTTAGAACGTTTTTAAAAGCAGCTAAAGATAGTATGTAGAATTGAAAATAATTATTATGCCATAAAAGGTGTTTTGGAATTCCTTCAACCTTTTGAAATTGAGTCAGAAAATATAAATTTTATAGGATAGCGGAAAATACCTATAATTTTTTTGTAGGCCTTTGTAAATCGTGGAAATAGTTTATATTTTATTTCTACCTTATTAAGGAAAATGGTGTACCTATTATTAATAACGGTTGTTTCTGAAACATTACTAAAATTTTCGAAATTTTGTTTTTCTACAAAATAATAAACTATACTATTTAGAAAAAAATTTATTTCTCTTATAATTTTATAAAAAATAACAGAGGAATATTTACATTTCTTGATCTATTAAACAAAACGATAAATTATCTCGACGAATGACACCATGTTCTAGTACGGAAGCTAGCTTTACATTTTTGTTGGTGGTTTCATGGGTTTCATATCAATTTTTTGTAATTGTAGTTTACACGTACATATACCTCTTAACACTTGTTTGCTTTATTAAAAAAGTGTGTTGTTGTGATTTACGTCGAAATAAGTCAAAAACAACTTGAAACCCCATATAAAATCAAAAAGGAGAAACGGAAAAAAATTGAGCCTGTAAATGAACACAACTCAGAAACAAAAATAGCTATCTAATAATAAAAAAATAAAATTTGATTCTTGTGCAGCTTCATCTATATCATTAACTGTTTTTGATTTTTTAATGGTTTTTCTTGGTGATGAAAATTCCGATATCTCACGGTTATCGATTCTTTTTTTCTCTCCAGAAATGCGGATGACAGCGTTTTTAGATACTCCTGTGGCTGCAGCAACACGATCATTTACATTTTTAAATGGTATTGAAGGTGAATTAAAGTTTCCTTCTCTTCTCATAAACTCTATAACATTGGCTATTATTTCGCGAGATTGACTGTTAATCACGCGGCCTCTTAATTTGCTATTAAACTCCATACTTAGGTTCTATTAAACTGTAATGAGCAAAAAACACAAACGAAAATAAAAGAAATGTTTTAGCGAAATTTACATCTGACATTTACGTCTGAATGAAATAGTGAAATACTTGATGCGCAGAGTGTACTTTCATTGCGTAAATCCGTCGGGATGCCTGTCAGTAGTGCTTTCTCTGTCTAGCCGTCGAAAGCCTCTAGAAATTTTATGAACTGTAGTTTCAAATTACTGTCAAAAACAAAGACATCATATTAAAATCTAGCAAACACATTCAATATACAGAGTGAAGTTAATAATAATAATTGAGAATTACACTGGGAAATTTCAACACTCTCCCTCAGTGTGTATTCTCCATTATTTTTGCACATAAATAATTTAAGGAATCTCTTGATAAAGGCTTTGTTAACATATCTGAAGTATTTTCCGTTGATTGAATATATTCGATGTTAACATCTTTCGATATAACGCGTTCCCTAACATAATGATACTGAATATCTATATGCTTGCTTCGTTGATGAAGAGCTGGATTTTCAGAAATATGTATTGCGGCCTGGTTATCACAAAGTAATAGTGTATTGGTTTGACCAAGAAGATCTTTTATGATATATTGCATCCAAATAGCTTGTCTACAAGCTATGCTTAGTGCCATATATTCAGACTCTGTTGTACTTACTGCCACAGATTGCTGTTTTTTAGTAGTCCAAGATACAGGAGCCAATCCATAAAAACCCATATATCCACTATACGATCGCCTATCATCAATGCAACTTGCATAAGAAGCATCACTAAACATTGATATTGATGGTGAAATTGTGTATTTGTATATAAGTTTTTGATTTACAGATCCTCTGAGATAACGTAAGAGATGTTGAATCTTATTATCATGAATAACCGTAGGATCTACACAAAATTGTGATAATATATTAACTGCAAACGTTATATCTGGCCTTGTTCCTGTAGCGAGGTAAAGAAGACTTCCAATTTTTGATTGGTAACATTTTTTATCGGTTCTCAAATCACCTTCTTTTGCTTTTTGTGGCTTGCAGCCTGGATCCATTGGCGTAGATGTAGGATTGCAGTTAGACATTTTATACTTAAGAATATACTATTTTTGATGTATATATACATAAGTTGGGCCCCATTCAATTTGTAACAATAATAAAAATTTTGGTATACCAAGAAAAGTGACTTCAAAATTATTTTGTAGAGCATTTTCGATTTTGCGTATCCTTTCTTCGGTACTTCCTAATAATAATATATCATCTACATATATTGCTAGAGCCAGTTGATAATCCGATGATACAAATAAACATGGATCTGCAACTGATTGGTGAAGATTAATGCCTTTAAGAACTGATACTAGCCTATGATTCCATTGACGTGGGGCCTGCTTTAATCCATAAATACTTCTTTTTAGAAGACATACTCTCCCTTGTTCCTCACTCAAACCTTCTGGTAATTTCATATAGATTTGAAAGTCTATGTCGCCGTGAAGAAATGCAGTCTTTATGTCTAGCTGTCTGGCAACCATTTGTTTGTTAACTGCATGTGCTAGTAAAATTCTAACTGTCTCGTAGCGCACTACGGGAGCAAAAGTATCCTCAAAATCAATACCGTGTATTTGACTATACCCTTGTGCTACTAGTCTTGCCTTATATTTGGAGATTTTCCCATTATCTCCTAGCTTTTTCTTAAAAACCCATTTACATCCAATGGTTCTTTCTCCAGGAGGCATTTCAATAATCTCCCAAACATTATTTTTCTTCATTGACTCGAGTTCATCATTGATGGCAGCTATCCATAAATCTGATTCAGGTCCTCTAACAGCATCTATATATGAAAGTGGTTCATCTAAAGCTAAGTTACAAAATTCCTCTGTATAGCGAATAGGCGGTTTACTTTCTCTTGCGCTGCGTCTGAAGGATACATAATTTGGTGTTAAATCTGGTTCTTTACTGGATGTTGATGGCGTAGAATTTGGTACTAAGTCTGGTTCCTCATAGGGTGTTGATGACAAATTAAATTGAATTTCTTTATTTTCACTTTGATCAGTCTCTCCACTATTTTCATTAGGATTTTGTACAGGGGTATTGTTTAGTTCCTTTCTTTCTAATGGTGATATAAATATTACTCCTTCTTGACCTTCTTGAGGGATTAACTTAAAGTCTTTCGACACAATTATAGTTTTACCATTCCAAAACCGGTACCAGCCTGCTTTTTTGCCAAATCCGATTAGAAATGATTTTTAGGCTCTAGGATACAGTTTGCTTCCTGGCTTTTGAGTTGCCGAAGGGATATTTACATAGGCCTTTTGGCCGAAGTATTGTAGATGACCTATCTTTGGTTTCATTCCAAAAAGCATTTCAAAGGGAGTTTTTTTATTGAATGCGTGAGGAATTCTATTTTTTATATATACCGAGTGTGCTACCGATTCTGCCCATAATGTCAAGGGCAAATCAGAATCAACTAGATTGGTTCTAGACATTGTAGTTACAGTTCTATTTAGTCTCTCTGCTAATCCGTTCGTTTCATGTATATATGGTATAGAATTTTCATGTTCTATACCGCGTGACTTAAAGAATAATTGTAAAGTTCTAGATTTATATTCACCTCCATTATCGGATTTGAAAATTTTAATGTTTCTCCCTGTTTGCTTTTCGACCTTTTGTACATACTCTTTTATTGCTTCTAGCGCATCACTTTTTTGTTTTAAAAAATTAATCTCTGTGTAACGGGAATATTCATCAATGAATGAGATGTAGTATAGACTTCCACCTATTGATTTCGTTGAGAATGGTCCACATATATCATAGTGAATTTTTTCTAGCAAGTATTGACACACATTTCCAGGCTCTCTTGTTATTCTTCTAGTCATTTTGGAAAGTTCACATGCTTTACAGTCTATTATGATGGATTTAATATTCGGAATAACATTAGGATCAGCTACTGCGCACTTAAGATCTCGGAAGGAACTTATAGGAAGATGTCCCAATCGTCTATGCCAACTAGTTATATTTTCTGAGGCATTACTAAAATTAGATGATTGCAACTCAGCTTCCTGGAAAACATTTTCTTTTAATTGAGATACAATCCACCCAATCATACGTCCATTTTTCCATAATGATTTATCTTTATCACCTTTCATTGTTACTCCATTTGTTCTGATAGTTTCCCAAGACATCAGTGAACACTTTAATTCTGGAGCATACAAGACATTGTGTAATCTGACATTCAGAGTTGAACCATCAGGTAATATAGCTTTAAGTTTAACTTCTCCGATATGAGTAACTTCAATCTTTTTATCATTACCCAGTCGAATGAAACTGTTGTAGGGACGAAGATTACAAAATGCATCTTTATTTCCAGACATATGAGAAGTTGCACCTGTATCAAATATCCATCTGTTTGATTTAGAACTGGTTGTAAATGCTGGATAGGCATGCTCGTCATCTTCTGAATCCCATACTGTATTATTTGTTTTTTCATCTTCTTTTTTATTTCGGCAGTTTATTATTGTATGTCCTTTATACCATTTTTTCTTATCTTTACAATACGTGCATTCTTTTGTATTATATCTTCTAAAATTTTTATTTCTTCCCAAGAATGCTTGTTCATCTTCAGCTATAGTATTAGTTTTTGTAGACAATTCTAATAATCGTGCGCATACATCATCATATGTTAAGTTTTGTTTAGTTTTTAGATTATCTATTATGTTATCTAATTCTTCTGGTAAGGTTGTGAGAAAAAGTGATCCCTTTGCCTTCATTGAATTTGCTAGCGGACGTAGTGCAGCTTCTAGGTAATCGCGTTCTTCATTGGAAGTAACTAAAGTCTTTTCTACTAACCGTGACCACAATTCATTGTATTTAGCAATGTGTTCCTGTATTTTGGCTTTATTTTCGCATTTAATCCCAACTATTGATTTTACAAGAGCGTGAAGAGAGTATTCATTAAATGAATACTCTCTTCACGCTCTTGTAAAATCAATAGTTGGGATTAAATGCGAAAATAAAGCCATCATATTAAAATCTAGCAAACACATTCAATATACAGAGTGAAGTTAATAATAATAATTGAGAATTACACTGGGAAATTTCAACAGAAAGTATATCTAAATGTTTTATTTTTAACAGTTTTTACAAAAAATCAAGTGTTTTTGTAGATAAATATTAATCGTAGGCATATATTTAATGAACTGATTTGTTCAAGCATCGAGTAAAAAATCCGAAAATATTGTCTCAAAATGAATTAAAGGCTCTGGCCCAGGTTATATGTGATACGGATTCGGAAGAGGAAGTAGGATACTATATACTAAGGATGAGGGGACAGATCTAAAAAGTATTTAGTTGGCTGCCTTTTGTGATAGTGAATCAGCAGGACGGTTATTTTCGAAGTAGCATAGCCTCTGATCCATCTTAAGTTGACCACATTGTTGATGGATACTTCAGACAAAGCTTCGTGACATTCTAGTACTAACTCTGAGAAAATTCGATTCAATTTGCGGTAATGATAACTTATCATTCTAACTTAGTGTTGTTGCTTCTCTCTTTAACGTTCACCTTTTTAGTTTTGGTTTATTTGACTATCCTAAACCATTCTGTGGAGACCACCTACCTCTGGAAAATCTTCACTTTCCCATTGACCTTACCATCTACCATCTTTTACTTTGAGTCCCTCATTATTGTACTTTCTGTTTTAGAGCCAATTGTGGACCTTATCTTGGTTAACCATTTATCGCAGTTCCCCAGTTACTCTTTTATCATATCAATCTACTTACCTAAGGACTAGCTGGTTTATGAGGAACAAGTTTTCACGATGTATTGCCTGTTGGGGCGATTATTGGACAGCTTTGAATTACGCAGATTTGTCAAATCTACATCATTTATCAAATGATGACATATCTCTGTCTAAAACTGTGTGATTTTTAATATTTTCAATACACATATTGTTTATACCAGTTAAGCTTGATATGTTTTCTCATTACTTAATTTTAATTTTGTAACTTATTTCGGTACTTCTACCACATATATTCACAAATTTTACTGAAACGTTCAAGTATACACACATACCTTTGCTTTTATGGTATTACTTTGCTGTACCATAGAATTTTTTAAATTCATTTTGAATTTTACTTTATGTGAACGTAAGTAATTCGATTTCAAAATTTTATATATTTATTCAATATGTTTTAGGCCATGATAGTAAAAGCTATTCGCTTTAAATACAAATTTTCATTAAATAGTGTGTTACAACTTTTCTGTTTTATATTTTATTCTTTAAAGTAAAAGAAAAACATTTAGTCAAATAAACTGTCAACTGTTTTCTGTTTGTCTCTTATATCTTAGCTAATTATTTATATTCGCTCCGTGCGAAGTCATGGAAAGGGAAGCAAAAGCGATACTAGCGCTAGCTGCGGATAATTCGTGCATTTTAGGGCGATATTTTGTAATTTTGGCATATCAAATACACGTATACATTTTACTTTTTTTCAAAAAAGTAGGTACAGACAATACAATAAGCAACCGGAGTTGCTGTGTTGACAATTGTGCAAATACTAGAAAAAAAAACAGTGAAACTTATATAAAAAATGTCAGTAGCAAAGTGGAAATTAAATCAAAGAAATAAATGGATAGATGTACAATAAGAAAAAAAATTACCTTTATTTTTGTTATAATAACAGTAATGCTGTAAATAGTAGACATCAGAAACTTGAAAGGTTTTAAATAAACAATAAATTATCATTTTACGATGTTCTTTAATGTCCTTTTATTCTTAAATGTTCATTCAGCAAGGACTGGATTTCAAGATTTCTGCCTTTGATTATTATATGTGAATGGAATGTAATTTTGTGACTTACTGATAAGAAACCAGTTTTAATAATTCATTCTATGTTTTCTTTCGAACAAAAATGAAAATATATATAGCGATCCTTTTTTTATACATTTTAACTTCATGCTATTAATAAATGGTATTTTTTAATTTTGACAATAGGCTAATTCTTCAATGACAACTTATTAGACTTAGGCAACTTCTCATACATTTTCCAGTAAATATTGTTGCCTGCCTATATTTTATTATTGATTTTCATTGATTATACATAATTTTCTTCAATTTAAGCGTTAAAAATATATAATAATAATAAATTATTGTTTTACTTGTTTTACAAATCCATATACTTTTATTAAAACTAACATATATACTTTTTAATTACGAATTCTATTAAAAATTGTATTTGTCAGTATACACAGAAATAGTCCATTAATACCAAAACGAATTGGCGCTGCGGTCGCGCATGGAGCGAATACACAGATTATTATCATTATATCAATATAATTATATTGATATTCAGGGGCGGTTTCTCCATTGGTTCATTTATGTAGTGAACACTCAGTTAAATTTTATAAAAACACATTATTTTAAAATGACATTAATAGCATAAAAATATAAATTTCATTTTAAAATTTTTATTATTTTCATACATGTTAATCTCTATTTTTTGGTACTGCCACTGCGCTCTGGCTCATCTCGTCTCTATCGGTGCACTATGCTAATTGAGAACCAGATGTTTTCACAAATTCCTGTAGTTAAAGAGAGAACAGATCCGTGAAACAAACAATGTGACTGTTTAAAACATTGCATCGCACATTAACAAGACGTGACGTCACAAAGTTGGGCGGGACATACGACCTTTCCAACCATTGTGATAGAATAACGAGAATATACTATGATGCTACTTAAAGTGTACGCACTTTTGCATTACACTTTTACGTCATATGTCAAACTCGAGCTAGTCAGTTTTGGTAAGAATATATGCAAATTTTTTAAAATACCGTGATTTAAATTTCAAATTAATAAAAATACGACTCAAAGTGCGCCAACTTGTCATATCGCAAAACAGTGTTTATGTCGTCTCTACTTCATTTTATCTTGATGTTTCTAATCAAACTCTAAATACCATTATAATTGTCGAAGACAAATTTAATTTTGTTTAAATAAAACTGCGACTTTAATAAATCGGAAGTATGTGTGTTAATTCAACGATTGTTACCAAAGGTAAATTATTTACTATTATTTTAAGCATTAAAGTATTTTTTAGGTTATGTTACTTATTTGCAATTTTAAACATTAATTGCAGTTTTACGACTTTAATTTATATTTTGTTTTTTGTTCCAGTGTCTAAGAATATTTCAGAATAGCCATGTGTTTTGTGCACAACTCTAAGTAGTATGCAGTGACAACAATATTTGTTATTTTTTTGTTTCATATAGAGGACATACACGAGGTTTTACAAACAAAAAACTGCGTAAACGGATACAATGTCATCAGAAGAAATATTACAAAGACAAAATTTAAATATATCCGAGTGTGCCAGGTAAACTATTAGCTCCATGTGTGACAGCAGCGCCAATTTATTTATGTACTAATGGACTATTTTTGCGTATACCGACAATACAATTTTTATTAGAATTCGTAAAGTATATACTTCAGTTTTAATAAAAGTATATGTATTTGTAAAACAAAGAAAAGATTAATTTATTATTATTATTATATATTTTTATAGCTTAAACAAAAAAAAATGGGTACAATAAATAAAAATTAAATATAGACAGGCAACAGATTTACGGGAAAATGTATGAGAAGTTGCCTAAGTCTAATAAGTTGTCTTTGAAGAATTAAGCTATTCTGTCAAAATAAAAAAAGTACCATTAAATAATAGCGTGAAGTTAAAATGTATAAACAATAGGATGGTTATACAAACTTTCCTTTTTTTTTTTCGAAAGAAAACAGAATGAATGATTAAAAATAATTTCATATAAGTAAGTCAGAAAATTGCATTCCAGCCACATATAATAATCAAAGGCAGAAATCTACTTTTTGCTAAACATTGTAATGAAGTCAATTTTCATTACTATTATTATTATTAATTATTTCCGGGTATTAATTTTGATTTTCAATTAATTTCAACTTCATGGGTAGGCCCTGTATATCCTCCGTATTACCACGGTTCAAAAGCTTCGAGATGCTCTACCTGCGCGCGCGACCATGGTGGGGTTTTCTGATGTGGAAGGGCATACATCGGCTGAACCACTTCCGAGACTGAATTAAAAATTTCACTTGCTTTTAGACCGACAAATCCAATACTCGATTAAACGCTAAATACCTACAATCCTGAAATTTATTCTTTAAGCCGTGCTATTTGAAACCGATTTAATTTGATTTATTCCGTGTTGAGTTGGGATTTTGGAATTTGTTTTGATTGAAAAATACTTTAATTTATTCTTGTTAGAATACACCGTTCTTTATAAATTTCATTTTAGTTTATTTAAAGTCTTGACCGTTAAACATTTTTTTTTTTATTCAATCGTAGATATAGTCGTATAGTTAATTTTTCCTACTACTGGAAATCTCCGTTAATAAAAAAAATAAATTTAATTTTAGTTTATTTAAAGTTTTGACCGTTAAACAATTTATTTTTCATTCGATCGTAGATATAGTCGTATAGTTAATTTTTCCTACTACTGGAAATTTCCGCGAATAACTAATAAATTTCATTTTAGTTTATTTGAAGGCTTACATAACCGTTAATTAATTTATTTTTTTATTTAATCATAAATATAGTCTTATAGTTAATGTTTCCTATTACTGGAAATTTCCGCGAATAAATAATAAATTTCATTTTAGTTTATTTGAAGGCTTAACCGTTAATTAATTTATTTTTCATTTAATCATAAATATAGTCTTATAGTTAATTTTTCCTACTACTGGAAATTTCCGCGAATAACTAATAAATTTCATTTTAGTTTATTTGAAGTTTTGAGCTTTAAACAATTTATTTTACATTCTATTGTAAATATAGTCGTATAGTTAATTTTTCCTACTATTGGAAATTTATGTGAATAAATTATAAATTTCATTTTAGTTTATTCGAAGGCTTAACCGTTAATTAGTTTATTTTTCTTTTAATCGTAAATATAGTCTTATAGTCAATTTTTCCTACTGCAAGAAATTTTCGTGAACAAATAATACAGTTTATTAAAAACATCATCCAATAGATAATTGATTGGAACTGTTTGGGAATTGCCTAATGTTTATATTGGTTATATTTGTAGAATTGCGACGAGGCATTATCTTTTGTTTTATTCTCCGAACTGCAAATTTTAAGAAAATTTAAATAGCATCATTCCCAGTTTGAAGCGGCTCGTGATTACGATCGCTTCTTCCAGAGATAAGGTGTTATCCCGGCTATTAGTTCATTCTATATCTAAAAATTCATTTGCGTTAGGTCTCCGTTATTTCAACAGAACTAAAATAGTATCATTCCCCTGTCTGAAGCGGCTCGTGATTACGATCGTCTAATTCAGAGATAATGTGCTATCCCGGTTATTAAATTTGTTTTATGTAAAACTCCGTTATTCAATTGACATTAATCCTTTAAGTAGTTGTGGTCAATATATTAACTACGTCAATAAGTATCATACCGATAATTTATTCAGTGACCAAATTAGCCGAATATAGCTCTAATCGGCATACCTAACAAGTCTACATACGCAGTGATCGATTAGATGGCAACATTTTTAACACTTGGCCATTTATATTGAAAGTAATCACTTAACTAACCACTGCGCACTCGATAGCGGTATTTTGCCGAAACAATTGGCGCGCTTTTTTTGTTTTCGTGTATCTTTCTGAAGAAAAAGCAAATAAAAACTAGTCGTGACTTATTCCTGTTCTATACATGTTAGTGCAACACGTGTATTAGTAAAAATCGCTCTTTTGTATTATTGCCATCGAATTTGTTACAAAATATCAGAGATTTCCCAAGTTTTCTCAAGGTAAGACATTTTGTTTATCATTATATTTCAAAAAATATAAAAAAATAAGCATTATTATTTTAGATCACTGTTTTTCTGGAACTATAGGCTAGAAATTTAGCACATAAAAATATTAGCATATTTTTGCGCTTAGATGTTATTTAGTGTCTCTGGCCGTGTAAGAAGGAAAAAAGTCCTTTCTTACCAGGTCAATTGTAAGTTCAAGCTCAAGATATTTTTGTTTTCCAATTCTTTTATAATATATATTTTTAACTATCTGAAAGTGATTGTGGAGGCAGTGGCGTTCTCGGGGGAAGGGGGAGGGGGAGCTTGGCGTATACCGTGTAGATATTCCTGTGAAAAACCGTTTTTTCTTCATTCAAAGGTTATTTATTGTTCGTATGCCAAAATATGGTCAATGAAAATATATAGTATGGTATGTAAAAAACTTTGAAAACACAGTTCATCTATTTTGCAGTTCGGTTCGATTTTTCAAGACTTCTTTTTTCAGGTAAAAATAATATTTCATGGAAAAGTAGATGATGGTGGATTCGAATTTTCTACTACCTCATTGATGCTGTTATTACGAATAGTTATATTTGCTATAAGGAGTTATCCTTGAGATCTCGTAAAAAGCCAGTTTCTTGTCTAATGTTTCGAAGTTTGTTGGTAGATAAACTTCTAAAGGATGCAAATTTTCGAAAAAGTCCAGGGCCTATTGCGGTAATGATTACGAGCAACAAAATGAGAAAACCATCCGGTCGATCGGTTGAAGTTGACAACTCTACAAGACTTTTGAATGTTGGAACGCACATTCCAATTAGAGGCAAAATTAGAAGATGTGCACACTGCAGCACTCGAGCAAAACCTGTAAGGTCTACCCTAATTTGCCGTCAATGTGATGTGGCTCTTTGCTTGGAGTGTTTCGCTCCTTTCCATAATGTTTGATATATTTTGTTTATAATATTCTTACTTTATAATAAACATGATTTTGTATAATTTGCTTCGTTTATTGGAAGTGGTTATTATATTAACCACCGCTAAACCGTAAAATTTTAATTCCCAAAGTATCAGTGGTCAATATACTAACCACGCCATTACAAAGTCCTGATTATCAAAATATTTTTTTCAGCATTTTTTTTGGGTATTCATAAAGCCTATGTAATAAATTAAAACAAAAAATTAATCGAAAATTAAAAAAAAAAAGTTCTGCGCCTTAAAGGGTTAAATAGTATCATTCCCAAGTTTGAAGCGGCTCGTGATTACGATCGGTTCACTCAGGGATAATGTACTATCCCGGTTGTTAGTTGGTTTTACTTTCTAACCACTAGTGAGTAAACCTCTTATAGGGTCCCGGTTTCAGCCTAGGAATTAGTATTATCCCGAACCTGTCTCCTCGCATTCTCTGGAACCAATATGATATTTTGCTTAACTGAAGCATTTAATTACATTTGATTGTAAATACCGATTAGACAATTTAACAGTTAATTTTTGCTACGACCGAAATAATACTTCCGAATGAAATAGCAAATTGCATTTTTAACTCAACAACAGAATAGACAATTCAATAATAAACTTTTACTGCGACCGTGATAATTTTTCTTTACGTCTGATTGAGACTACTCGAAAGTCATTTCCGTCCGTTTTGTTTGTTTATTTTTGTTCAGGGTTTGTACATATTACCGTGAGGGTGGGCGTTGAAATATTTAATTTCTTTTTTGTTTTTATTGTAAATAGTTAAACACAATATATGTGTCAATGTTAACCTGCCGTATTACTGGTTCTTAATTCCTTAATTTATTTCCCCCTTATATTTCAGCTAGTGATTAATTCTGTACCAGCCCAAGCAACGATTAAAGCCCATTATTTGTGGCACACTATTACCTGTGTCTAAGTGACCATGACCCCTGGAATTTTTCATCTCCATCTGTAGCTACCCGAGTACTTTCGACGCCGTTTCGAAAGTTCGTGGAGTAAACCATCACCAAAAATCTGGCGCTCGAGAACCCCCCGTAACCAGCGTCATTCGTAAGGAATCGTTTTCTCTGTGGCGAGAAAACCCCTTACAACATTTAAGATTCAAAGGATGTTGAAGAACATCGTAAAATGATAATTGATTGTTTATTTAAAACCTTCTAAGTTTCTGATGTCTACCATTTGCAGTACTACTGTTATTATCATAAATCTAAAGGTAATTTTTCTTCTTGTTGCACACCTATCCTTCTATTTCTTTAATTTAATTTCCAATTTGGTACTGAATTCAGATTATATTTTATTGATATACCAAAATATTTTGAAATTTTGACAATCCTGCACGGAAAAAAATGTGACTAGAAAATTTTACTACAATGTTGTAGTAGTAGACTTGTAGAAAAATACTTAACATTTTGTAGAAAATTTTACTACAATTTAAAGTTAAAAACTATTCATTATTGTAAATTGAATTGTCGAATAAAATGCTACAACAATAGGAAAGAAGTCCACAATGTTTAGTATATTTTACTATTGTTTGTAGAAGTAGAAATTTATTACAATTATCGTAATTACTACTACTAACTTCTGTAAAAATTTGTACAAATATTAACAATTATCTCTACAAAAAATAGTAATTTTCTCTACAAAAAATAGTAATACTTTACATCCCTTCTTATGAAAAAAATTCAATTTTGTTCAAAAATATTCTATAATATTGTATAAATTCTAAGTCATGTGAACAAAACAGAATTCTGCTATTGGCCAACGTTTTCTGACGTCGATCATAAATGTCCAGACAGCAGTAGCCGTTCGCCATGTTCACATAACAAAGCATGGTACATATACGAGTACCTATAACACATTATTATATTATAAGGACCGATGCGTTTGAGAAAATTTTAATAATAAATTCTATTGGTGGTAAGTACATTTATTATTGTTTCTGAATAATTTACCTTTAGATAACTAATTTAAATAACCTTAGTAGATTATTTAAAAAAAAATAGTTGTGGTCAACGATCGAATTTTGTGCCCAGAGCCAAGTTCAATGATGTTTTTTTGTCTTAATTGTGACATACCCATTTTCTCATTTTTGTTAGTTATCTGACTTAGTCATTTAATATCCAAATCAGTGTAAAGGTGATAAATATCCCCGTTTTAAGAGTATGAACAGTTCAATTGGTATTAATTTTTATTTCATATTTTTCAGGTGCAGAAAAGCCAACTGAGACTGAGGTCGCTATTATTACTGTTATTTATTACATAATGTAATTAAGACTTCGTATCTTTTATATTAAAACAATAAATTGAATATTTTATTAAGGAACATTTTTTTCTAGGTTATAATTATAATAATTATAGAATACTACTACAAATTTTATTAAAAATTACTACAATTTGTATGAATTTTTACTATTTATTGTGTAAAATTTTCGTATTTATTTTCATAAAACGCAATACATTTTTAATATAAATTCATACAATGAATAGCAAAAATTATAACAATTTGTAGAACAATTCTTATGATGCATTTGGATATTTTTACTAAATATTGTAGATAATAACTCTACAATACATTCTCCACAAATATTTGGAAGTTTTTACTACAAATTGTCCCTGTCCCTATATGTACTATTTATTGTAGAGAAAAAATCTATAATTGTAGAAATTTGTTCTACAATTTTGTTTCCGTGTGGAGCAAGCCGTAGTGTTGCTGTTACCAAACGAGTTTCACATTTTACACACAAAAAATGTTAAAAGAAATACATGGATTAATCCTAAACTGAAATTAAAGATTAAGAGTGAGATTTTAGAATATTATTCTGAAAATGTCATTCAATAATATTAAACTAGTTGCAGCTGTGTCCACCCTACATTTAAAAGCAGAAAAGAAGGTTTTTTGCTCATATGACATCCTCTATAAAATAATTAAAATTATAAATAAAATTATAATCCTTGCCAAAACCAATTACCCTATGCCAGATTGTAAAATTATTACAAAAAGCTAAAATAAATATTTTAAATTTGTCAACCTGTACTTTTTAATTTTTAGTATTAATTAAAGAAGGTTGAATCAGCTCTTAATATTACGAAGCCAAACATGCTATTGGTTATTAGTAACTGACCACTCTGTATTTATTTGATAATGTGATATATATTGTTACTGGCAAACTAATCCTTAAAAAAATGGTAATATCTTAGAAGTGTGGAAACGTACCGATTATACTGACCTCAATTCAATTTTAAAATTATGTTTATAATAAATTATATTCCACGCCTTGTTCTCAATGATCATAGGTAGTACCCCCCTTTCCCCGCTCAGCTACCACGTATTTTAAATAGTTAACACTCTAAAAAACGCCTTTTATAACTGTACCAACTCTGCCCTCTCTACTCTTCCTACGCCGCTCCCAACTCTAGCCTGTAATGTCTTTCTTCGTTTTCGTGCGAAGCTACTTACTTGATTTTTAAATTTTGCCCAAAAAAACTGGATAAATAATAAGAAATTTAATAAAAAAGAAAACCTCAAGTTCTTCCGAAGACTTCTCAAGCTCATCCGATGAGCTTGAGTTGTTAAAACTCAAAAATAAATTGCTCAAACGAAAATTAAACCAACAACGCCATGGTCATAACAATAAGAAACGCCGACATGTGTCGTCGTCATGAGATGGAAGGTCCTCGAAAAAGGACACTTGTTATGAATTCGATAAGTAAAACGGTAGGTTTATATTAACGATGTTTGTTTTAGATCAGAAAAGAGGCTAATAATTTGTGTGCATTCATATATATGACTTAAGGCCAAGGAGTTTATAGAAACAATCCTCATAAGGGCACGGCTTAAGGGTCTATGTGGACCCGTCATTAAGCTCATATGGGTTTAAATCCAGTAAATATGTTTTTGTATAGGAAAATGTTTCTAAAAACCAAGAAACAAGATGTATTCTATGACCAAAGGGTTACGAAGACACGTTACTGAGCTCATAAGGGCTTGATTTTAGTAAATGTGTAATTGTCATAGGGAAATGTTCATAAAAACAAATAAACTAGATGTTTTTCTTACAGAATAATAAATGAGTACCCTAAATGAAAACTCGGTATTTGACGAAATTTTTAAAAGTAATGTTTTGGCGCCATTCAATTCCCTGTTGCAAAATCCACCAATCTTCTTCTAAAATAAGATGCAAAACTTCCTATTTCTGCATTAAAACCGCTTTAGAAAACGAAGACTGTATGCAAAACTCTGTATTTGCCTTCACTTGTCAAATACAAAACTACGTAATTGTAACCTGCCAATGGCGTTGCGTCTAATAGTCACGTGATTAAGTAAGTGCACGAGCACGTAGACATTTTAATTTGTTCATTTGTTGTTTGCTTATTTAGAGAAGATTTATTTGCTGGTATGTATTTTACTACACCTATTAAAAATGTTTTAATTTATATTTTTGTATCTTTTTGAAAAAAATTGTAAGAAAATAAATGTTTTAAAATAAGACAACCATGCACTTATCGGTATTTGCAATTGTGAGTTGCAAAACTGGGTATTTTTAAAACATAAATGCAAAACTCGGTATTTTAATTTTAAAAGTATTATTTTTTAATTTTTGGTGGGATTTCGGATTAAAGAGCATAGTTATTTCAAAACAAAATCACTAGTGCTAACTAAAAACAAAATTTAAAACGAATACATATGTATTTTAATTACTGACAGTTTTTTGCTCTTCCTGAAAAATTTTGTAACTAGCAAATACCGAGTTTTGCATTTAGGGGACTCAAATATGTGTTATGCGACATAAATATTAAAATGTGTATATTATTTCAGAACAAAACTAAGAACCAACTGATCCCGTGGGAATTGAATTTGTAGAAGTTCTTTCTCTCAGTGGGGAAATACTTGAAGAATTAGGGACCAAGCAGGCAACTGTCAGTGATGTGTTTGAAGACATTCATAAAGATTTAGTGAGCAGGTGGAAACAAATGATAAAAAAGGGACTTAACAGTGATGATAGAGAAGAATTACTAAAAAAGTACCCACATCCCCAAAATTTCGTAAGCCTCTGCTCCCCAAAAGTTAATCCAGAAATAAATGCGGCTATAGATGCCACAATCAAACTAAAAAATAATGGTAGCAGCAATATCAGCACTAGGTAAAGTTCTTACTTTTATAATTGATGAAAATAAAGAAAATACGCCAGTATCCTTGATTGAACATCTGAATGATGCAGTTAAGTTAGTAGCTAATCTCATTAGGGATCAGACTTTAGTTAGACAGAGCCAAATCATTTTAAATTTAGACAAGGAAGTAAAAGATATGGCGGGAATTGAAGCTACAGATGGTTTTCTATTTGAAGAAAAATTGCCTGCCATAATTAAGATATCAAAGGCTTTGAAGAAATCCGGGGACGAACTTAAAATGTCTAAACTTAAGAAGCATTTAAACTTCAAAGAGCCGTCCAAACGTCTTCCAAGTGTGAGCGGCTACACTCCATACAGATATGCGAGAAACACTTTACTGAAATACGTAGGCAAATCCGGACATCATCACACAGTATCTCAAAAGCCGAGGGACAGGTCCAAGAGGGGGTCATCAAGAATGAGGAGATACTAACTTTTTAAGTAAGTTTTGAAGCCGGTCAGTTGGCCAGGTTTATACCCCAACGAGAACAAATTTGTAAAGATAAGGTAATTCTTTCATGGTTAAATGGGTACAAATTACCCTTTAATAATAAACCAAGGCAAAATCAGTCTCCAAAATTCAAAAACTGGTCAGTTTCTGAGAAGAAATTAATAGCTTCTCAATTAACTCATTTAATAAATATTAAAGCTATCAATAAATGTAGCCCTTCTAATAAACAATTTTTATCTAGTATATTTTATTGTCTAAACCAAATGGTAAGAAATGTTTAATTCTCAATCTTAAGAAATTAAACCAGTTTCTATTAGTTAATCATTTTAAAATGGAAAACATATCAGTAGCCACAAAATTAATGTCTAACAACTGCTACATGGGTCAATTGATCTGAAAGAAGCCTATCTACTAATACAAATTTATGAAAATAATAAAAAATATATTCGATTTCAATTTGAAAATTCTTCTTATGAGTTCTTAGCCATGCCATTTGGTATTAGTAGTGGCCCACTAGTTTTCACAAAAATTTTAAAACCTGTAATTTCACACTTGCGAATATTATATCCACGGTATATCTAAATGACTTTTTATTATTTGGTAATAACATATCTCACTAAAGTTTTCGGAAAAAAATTTAATGCACAATACTGTGGTTTACGAAAGTTTTATTTAAAATATTTATCACTACAATACTTAATATAATGTAAGCTTTAAAACTTATGATTAATACAGAGATAGTGGCCCGTGTTCTTCTATGCGGCGCAGTTTCGTTCTGACTTGCCTCATAAGCGCTTGGCAAGCTTCCAAGTCTACTTAGCGTACCTTCTGATAGATTCTTCTCCTCAATTGATCCTGATTTTGGACTTCCCATCCATTATCGTATATCTTTCTTGTAAGTAATGCCCAAAAAGTTTCGATCGGTCTAGCCTGGGGTACGTTAGGAGGGTTGTCTTCACGGGGCACAAATGGTATGTGGTTTGCCTCTAACCACTGTCTTGTTGCGTGGGAATAGTGACATGAAGCTAGGTTAGGCCAAAATATTATTTCGTCGTTAGCATGATATAAATTAATAAAATCCAGTAATTTTGGAAGACAATTTTGTGCCGCCTGACCTCTAACACGTCCCACATACGGTCTACAAACGCCTGCTTCCGAAATTGCACACCACATCATGATTTTAAGCGGCCTACAGACGGAACGATCAATTTTACAATATGTTGTACGACCGCATTTGACTCGACAGTTTGAACGACAGTTGCAAGGTTAGTAGTGTTGTAGTACAGGGTTATTCATTATAAATTACCCACCCCTTAGCATCGTTATTATTACCTATAGAAAAAAAAGTTTTAAATAAAAGTTGTGTGGTTATTACTGAATTTCGTTAAAATGCTATCAAAAATACAGTAGCGTGCAGATTCTAGGGGATACGCAGGAATAATTTTTTAATATTAATGGTATACCCTGTATATTATTTATTTTTTGGAATGATCTTTTCTTTCTGATTTTAAAAATATATATATTACCCCCACTGTATGCCGTTTTTTAGGTAGTAAACGTCAAGTATATTAGTTTAACTTACCCAACCCTTATCATCGTTATTATTGCCTATAGATAAAAAAGTTTTGAATAAAAGTTGTGTGGTTATGACTAAATATTGTTAAAATGCTATAAAAGATACAGTACCGTGCAGATTTCAGGGAATACGAAAGAAAACATTTTTAATGGTATACCCTGATTACCCTGTATATTATTTAATTTTTGGAATGATCCTATCTTTCTGATTTTAAAAATATATATATGTTACCCCTACCGTATGCTGTTTTTGAGGTATTAAACGTCAAATATCTTCGTTAAACTGTATATATGGAAAAGCTAACATTATTAAAGTTATGATTGACAAGTGAGAATTATTTAATTAAATAAAATGGTTTACAGCGAGGAAGAAAAAGTCCAAATATTTACTTGTTATATAAAAAATAACAAAAATAAACGTGCAGCACGAAGAGATTATAGAATGTTGTATCCAAATCGTCCAATACCATCAGAAAATACGTTCAAAAATATTTACCAAAAGGTGAATAATACTTCTAGTTTTAGTAGAAAAATCCGTGTAGTTCAAGCAAACCAGGAAGAACAGTTAGATATTTTGCTTCATTTCGATGGTAAACCCATCCATATTTATTCGCGTATAGACTTTTTTGAAACATTGTTTTCTTTTTTAGAAAATTCTAAATGTAGTATAAATAATCCCGTCGATCAATTAGGCAAAACTTATTTCAAAATTCAACATACGTTAATAAATAACAAATACAGACCATATAAAATTTTACCCGTACAAATTTTAACAAAGGATCATAAAAGAAAAAGGTTAGACTTTTGTCGCCAGATGATTCAAAAGTTGGATGAAGATCCCGATTATTTTAATAAAATATTATGGACTGATGAATCATCCTTTTCTACGGCAGGAGTTTTTAATAGGAAAAATCGAAGGTCGTAAGAAAACAAACACAACAGAAAAAGATTGGTAAAACAAATAAAAAAAATCAGGAAGAAAAACTGTTAGCGTTTGGTGTGGAATTTTTAGAAACAAAATAGTTGGGCCTAATACTTATTCCAGAAGCAGAAGATATTCTTTTACAGAATTTTCCGGAAGCCGAACTAGATCATATGATTCGGATGCAAGATGGAGCAACTCCGCATAGTGTTGCACCCGTTAAAGATAATTTTTATAATGTATTCCCAGTATGGATAGGGAATAATGGAACTATCAAATGACCACCTATCAGTCCGGATTTGACCCCTATGGATTCATTTTTTTTTTTGAGATATATAAAAGACATCGTCAATAGCAATAATGATAATAATAGTATTGAAGCCATTAAAGATAGGATTCTACTTGAAATAAACAATCTGAATATGATTATTGAAGCCATTGCCAGGGCAATTATAAATATAAGAAGACGTTATCAATTATGCATTAATAATAATAATGGTGGACACATCGAACATCTTTTATAAGTTATTTATATTTCCTAAATAAATCTTTGTTCTTTATTTTGTATATTTTTCCTTACTCTAAACCATTTTATTTAATTAAAGAATTGTCACTTGTCAATCATAATTGTCATTTTCATAGCTTACTTTAATAATGCTAACTTTTCCATATATTAGTTTAACTAAGATATTTGACGTTTAATACCTCAAAAACGGCATACGGTAAGGGTAACATATATGTTTTTAAAATCAGAAAGAAAGGATCATTCCAAAAATTAAATAATATATAGGGTATACCATTTAAAAAATTTATTTCGTATTCCCTGAAATCTGCACGGTACTGTATTTTATAGCATTTTAACAAAATTTAGTCATAACCACACAACTTTTATTCAAAACTTTTTATCTATAGGCAATAATAAGGATAATAAGGGGTGGGTAAGTTTAACTAAGATACTTGACGTTTATTACGTAAAAAACGGCATACAGTGGGGGTAATATATATTTTTAAAATCAGTAAGAACGGATCATTTCAAAAAATAAATAATATACAGGGTATCCCATTAATAAAAAAAAATTATTCCTGCGTATCCCCTAAAATCTGCACGCTACTGCATTTTTGCTAGCATTTTAACGAAATTTAGTCATAACCACACAACTTTTATTTAAAACTTTTTTTTCTATAGTCAATAATAACGATGCTAAGGGGTGGGTAATTTATAATGAATAACCCTGTACAACCTGCAGTTCGTCGCGATCGAATCGTTTCGCAGTATGAACCTTCCATAAAATCTGTCGAACTACCAGCTTATCGTACAACAAGTTGTAACATGTAGATGTTGCTACGACTGATTGGAGAGAGTTTTGAAACCAATTTAGTGGGATGTAACTTTGTCCTGTCATAATAAATCAGTATGGACTCTCAAAATAAAGTGTTTTGGGAAGAATTTATACGAATATATAGAGAACATAAATGCTTATGGGATGTCAAATCAAATGAAATTATTTTAAAAAAACTGCAAGAAATTAATGAAAATGCTACACTGGACATTCTGAAAAAAAAAATTAATAATATGCGAACAGCATTTAGACGTGAACTGAAAAAGGTAGTGTATTATATTCTCGTAGGTTTCCACTGAAGACACCCATTTAACCCCACGATTGAAGTGTTCTACAATTATTTTTGTAGGTATTTACCTATAGAACGTCTCAAAAATCAGTGCTTTTCTATGATCTGTTTTACTGCCTGTCGAACTACAGATATTTACGTTTGGAGAGAAAACAGCGATGCGACAGAACTAAACGATTTTATTCTCAACTTGTAGTACGATATATTGTATAATTGATCGATGCGTCTGTAGGCCGCTTTATCCTCAAACTTTGCCTTTGCTTTAAATTTCACATTATCAGGACAGTCATTAAAATTATCTGTATAGAATTCACTATTGCCAGGTATTTCCGGGTTAGCAAATGTAAAGTATTTCTCATCGTCCATAATTATAATTTTATTATTGGCGAAGTGGCGAGTTCGTAAAGACCGACAACATTTTGGAATTCTTTTTAAATGATTAACGGTATACTTGGGGCATTTTCTTCGTTTTCTATACTTTAAGACATTTCTTTTGATTTCGCGACTAACAGTCATTCGACATATGCCAAAACGACGACCCAACTTTCGTGTGGATATACCAATGGTGTTTTTAGCGACTGGAACCAATCTATTGGCTTAATTTCCATGGTCGACCACTTTTTGGCAAATTAGAACACGGTATTCCTTCTATACACTCACGAATTGCGTAACATGTACTTAGTCCATATTATTAATTTCAAATTAAAATTCAAATATTGTACAAGTAGTTCCATCTAACGGGAAATAGCAAAGTCTAATTAATGAATTCAAGTTTTCTTGTCGTGTTTTTGGCATATCGATTTGTATTCATAGTATCGTTATGCGCAAGACACCAAAGGCGAGACGAACCGGTTGAAAGCGTTCTGTCTTTGCTCTCTGAATTTTGCCGTCAGAAAGACGCATGTCGTTATTATCTTTTTGCTAACTAGAATTAAGCTGGGGTAAGTCTATTCATAGATTACTAGGTTTTTAGAGTCATTTTCTTATTCTAGCTGCTGTTTAATAATCATATCTACCGTTTAATAATTTTCTTTGTCAAATTGGATGTCTTTAAAGGTAAAATCATGTCGGCAGCCATATTTAAAATGGTCACAAATCTGTGCAGTAATTTTAATTTTAAAAATATATTTAAATACCTCTCCAAAAAAAATGGAAGTTGTTTCCTCACAAGAAACATCCCTTCCTGTAAAGACATCCTTTGTTTGATGAATAAATCATTTTCATTTCTTTCTTTTCCTAATTCAGAATAATTCCTGGCCCATACGCCGTACCGTCTTAGGCCATACCGAAAGTCGTATCTTCCAGGAGCCTTACGAAAGCCCTACAGAAGCCGTATGAAGTTTTTTTTAAGAAGATCCTAACTTGCTAACTGTATAGAATGTCAAGACGATAAATGATTCCTTGCTAGAATCAACTAGTTCAGAGGATTCCGGATTTCCGCATGTGGCATTAGTATAGAGAAACACAGGGTTCTGGAATAGAAATCTCTGCTAAGAACGAAGTACACCCATCAGAAAAGCAACGCAGCAGTATCCAACAACACCAAAACCAAATCAGATAAGCTTTTATTTTTTTTTATGACAGATTCACTGTAAATTCAATTGATTTATTTTGTTGTTCACAATTTTCTGATTATTTCTCATAAGTACTTATATCTAGTAAAGTATTAGACTATTTCATTATTTATTTAACAAATCATTTTATATAAGTATCCTTATTTGGCAAATTATCAATTATTAAACAACCTATTTCTCATAAGTACTCATATCTAATAAATTATTAGACTATTTCAATATTTAACAAATCATTTTATATAAGTGTCCTTATTTGGCAAATTATCAATTATTAAACAACCTTTTTCTCATAAGTACTCATATCTAATAAATTATTAGACTATTTTAATATTTAACAAATCATTTTATATAAGTGTCCTTATTTGGCAAATTATCAATTATTAAACAACCTATTATTTACTTAACGAGATCCTATTATTTAGCATTTATTTGCGGGAGTTAGGGGTTGTGATTTACTCTAGCTCCAAAGTCACTTTCATTGAATATTTGCTAAAACAAATCACTGGCGCCCGCAGGTATCTTCTAGGCACCCTCAACCCTTCCTAGTGACTCCATTTAAAGAAACGAGTACGACCCAGTCCTGAGATTCTCCACAGCCGAGTGCATAACATCATAACCTCTGTTTATGTTCTAAATAGGGGTTATAGCGCGAACAATGTAGCAATTGTTGACACTGAAATATTTTCATTTCGAAAAATATTTACAATTTCTTTTTTCGGCATTTTGCCAACTAAGTTATAAAACGCTTCGTCTTAATTCCAATTTGTAAGCCATGATGTCAACAAAACACAAAACTGAAATGTCAAATAAATCAACAACGTATACCTGCGTTAGTTTTTCTACAGACACATAGATAAATTGTTTTTAAAATAAAACAAATCGTACATGACTCTTTTCCGAAAATTTTAGTGACATATGTTACTTATGATAATTGTTTGAAAAATATTTCGTAAACATGTAAATTTTCAGAAATGTTATAATTTTGTATAAATACAGATAAGAGCCAGTTAATCCCCTTCAAACAATGTCGGCACCTAGGGTTTAATTTCCCAGGGTTCCCAGTTGAAAAAAAAACTAATTTAAATGTAGAAATTACTAATATTTTGAGAAAACAAAAATGTACCATACGAAAATTTGCAAGAAAAGTGGCAAACTAGTTGCTGCCTGTCTGACTATACCATTAGGCTGGCTGTACACAAAACAGTTGGAGCGCAAAAAAATTATAGCATTAAAAAAGGCTGGTGGTAATTATAAGGCTACTGTATCATTATCTAGTTCCACAACATCAGACTTAAAATGGTGGAGAGAACAGGTTGTTAAAGCCATTAGTATAATTCCCAGTAACAAATTCATTAAGAAATATTACCAAGTGCTTCTCAAATAGGGTGAGGGGCAGTCTAGGGCAGTGAGACACACCAAGGGGTCTGGGGCCCTCAAGAGAAACTTCTCCATATAAATGAATTGAAATTAAGAGCGGAGTTTTTTGGATTGAAATACTTTGCAGTCTTTAATAAATTGTAAAATTTTGATGCGAATGGATAACACCACTGCCATATCATACATCACTAGAATGGGGGAGGTACCAAATTTAAAAATATCAACAATATAACAAGAGAGGTATGGCAGTGGTGCGGCGAAAGAAAAATACAAATTTTTGCATCTAATGTAGCCTTAAAAGACAACATAGCTGACGATGCATCAAGGAATTTTAACAGTGAGAAAGAATTTGAATTGTCTTTCAGAGTAATGGCAGTAATAACTAAAAAATTTGGTGTCCCAGACATTGACATGTTTGCCAGCAAAATAAATTCTAAATGTCAGAAATTTGTATCCTGGAAACCAAACCCCGAAGCGATGGCGACTGATGCCTTCACAAATTCTTGGTCAGGACGGTATTTTTATGCATTCCCCCCTTTTGTGATGATATAAAAAGTTTTGCAAAATATCATATCTGATGGCTCTGCCCTATTAGATATTATAGTGGTACCGCATTGGCCTTCCTAGCCTTGGTTCCCTCTGTTTCATCACCTGTAATATTTGAACCTAGTAAAACCTTATTACTTTCTGTCAATAGAATCCCTCATCCCATGTGGAAGTTTCTAACGTTGATGGCAGGTCAATTTTTTGGGAGGATTTCAGCTGAAAAGGGTTGCCAGATGCAGCAATTATAGTCTTGTTAGCTTCCATAACAACCGCAACTATGAAAGAGTATTCTGCAGGCTAAAAACAGTGGCGCGACTATTGTATAAGAAACTCCAATATTCTTCTTTTCTTATCAGAAATTTTTCAAAATAATCACTTTTATGGAACTCTCAATTCCATTAGAGCATTTCTTTTTTAAATATGGGCCCTGAAGTAGTAGTTTAGGAGCCCACTGCAAAATGTTGGGTCGATCACTAGTATGGCTAAATTTTCATAAAAACGTCGAGTAATATATTGTACAATAGTAATCCGTCGGCAGCCGCCCCAATATCGTTTGCGTTTTACGTTATAAAAAAATATTAACAATTGAAAATATGTGCCACCCTCCACCCATCGCTTTTTTGCCAAATTTTCTACTTAATCGATAGATAGTAATTAAATATAATTTTCTATACCCGGCTGCCGACCATCATCCTTTGCGTTAAGGGTGGCTGATGGGGCTCAAAAGTACTATATCGATGTTGCTTTTATACACTCATCGCTTTTATAGCCAAACTAAATTCCGTTGCAAAAGTCGCTAAGTTTCCAACAAGAAAATACCCGGCAGCCGCGCAAAAGCGTTTGCATAACTTAGGCTGCCGCGATTTTGTGTGCGCGCAAGATTCGATCACGTATGAAATCCGCGCTTTAGATAAGGAGTTTGGGAGTGTGCGCACAGCTGACGTTTATTTGACATCTGTTATTGTCTCTGATTGGAACACGCGATTTTACGATTAAAGCTAGAGCGTCTCGCTTTCATGTATTCTTTAAATATTTGTTATTCTGTTGTTTTTATAAATATATGGTTTATGTGTTGTTTTTTTATTGTTTTTATTTTTAGTTATGCTTAAAACGTCCCTATATATCTAAAGCAGAGAAAGTTATTAATATTCAAGAGAGGTAAATAAATAGAGAAGTCTTAATTTTGTTTTGTTTTTTGCAACTTATAAAAGTACATACGTTAACTGTAAGTGTAACACACTTGGATGATTTGAAATCACCTATTAATAATAAATTTATTAATTTCGCCTGGATTTTTATTTCATCCTGTCTTTATAATACTTTTTAAAAAGAATAAATAGATGTTAATTAAAATTAAAAAAAAATAGTTAGCAATTTTACATTTTATATTACCTTAACTGCAATTGAGCCATTGTTTTCATAGTTAAGCATGATTGCTATTTACTGTCAAATAGGTTAGATAGAAATATTTTTGTTTGAAATAAAGTAAAAAATAATTGTTTCTAAAATAAAAATTAGGTTGCTAGGCAACACATTAAAGTATCTGATACTGTTATGTTCCATATACCGGAAGTAAATGAATTCAAAATTGAAATGTGTCACACCTTGCACAGATACTAAATGCAACTAAACATTTCCACATTTTGTCAACATTTTATATACTATATATTTACTCATTAAAAGGATTAAATCAAGTAATAGCTTTTATATTCTTAGTAATATTAAAATCAATCATGGGTATTAGTATTATTACATAATCTATCAAAAGATTTAAAGTAACCCTCATTATATTTATATAAAGAAGCTATTATCGTTGCAAATTACAAAAAAAAATAAAAAAAACAAAAAAAATAAAATATTAAAAAAAATTAAAAAAAACTAACAATATCCACTGGATATATCTTTATAAACACGGCGGCATATCTATGTTGACAGTTCTCAGCCCATAAAAAGTGTGAAGGGAAGTTATATAATGTCAGTAAACCAAACAAAAATTTTTATTTCATTCTGTCCAGCAAATCTACTTATAGTTTCTTTTAAAGATAATTGTTGCTTTTTCACAATTAAATATCAGTATTACTAATAAATATATTTCTCATTTGCTTCCGGGAAATGGAACTTAACAGTATCAGATACTGTAATGTGTTGCCTAGCAACAAGTACTTTTTACTTTATTTCAAACATCTATTTATTCTGTTTAGAAAATATTATAAAGACAAGATGAAATAAAAATCCAGGAGAAATTTATAAATTCATTCTAGGTAATGAGACGTGATAGACCCATTATTAATGGGTGATTTCGAATCATCCAAGTGTCTTACACTAAAAAATCTACTTTCATCATTCGACTTCTGTTTGGGATTAATAGGGGTAGGGTCGCAACTGTATCACTTAAATTTTATCATTATTCGAAAAATCAAGACAGGGGCTGAAATGTATCGGGGGCTCAAATGTACGAGGGCGCATCTTTCCCGACACCGGAATAGACACCGTTGTCATATTGCTCGATAATTTTGTTCTCGTTGATAAATACTCATTTCTTTCGAAATACAATTATTTTCTTACGGGCAATTCCACAACCACTTAATTTTTATTTGTTTAATTTAATCTGCATTTAATGCAGTAGATAGATTTATAATCACATAAAAAGTCAATACGTACAGTTGCTTGCAAATTAATATTTTCAAGTTTAAGTTCATCTCGGCATTTTGGGTTCAAAGTTGTTATTTTCTTTGATATTCGGCGTCATATTGGTTTAGACAACAAATTTCCGTATTTAAATTTTTTTCTTTGCGAAATTCTAGTACACTGGTTTTTTTTTAATTTCGTCGCTGCATTTCAAGAAGTTACCATCATTTTTGCATACAAAAAAACCAGGGCGGCTATCCTCGACAATCCCTAAAAAACGAACCTTTTTCGAAAGTGTGTGGTTCAAAAGCGAGTAGTTTTTGAAATCTATATCCGTGACTGGCGTTCGATGAGCATTTGTTTTTTAAAACGTGTACGTTTTTAACAAGAAAATAATATGTCTGGCTTTACCGTAAACTGTCTCTATTGTTGAATTGAAGTAATGTGCAGACCATAAAAAAAATAGGATTATTGCCTGGTTTGAATATCCACATGCGATACATTTTTAACATCTCGAGCGTTTATCCACATCGGAAACATCTACCTACTACATCTACATCTGCATTTGTTTATCCCAGATGTAGCTGTCCAGATTACATTTTTTTACATCTCGATTTGAAATGAGATGTGAATGAGATGTTTGTTCCATGCCAGAAAGTAGGTGTTCTGTGAAGACAAGATTAATTTATCCTTTTTTTATTATAGCGTGAATATAAAAGTGATTAGTGTGTTTAATTTTTGTTTAGATTTCAAATTTAGGTTGATTTTTTGTCTCAAAAGTCAAATTTAAAAAATATAAACTTTTACAATGACAATTTGATTTTAACATGTAATTTATCTAAAACGCTGATTTCATACGTGATCGAATCTTGCGCGCGCACAAAATCGCTGCAGCCTAAGTTATGCAAACGCTTTCGCGCGGAAGCCGGGTATTTTCTTGTTGGAAATTTTGCGACCTTTCCAACGGTATTTTGTTTGACTATAAAAGCGATGAGTGTATAAAAGCAACATCGATATAGTACTTTTCGGCCCCATCAGCCACCCTTAACGCAAAGGATGATGGTCGGCAGCCGGGTATAGAAAATTATATTTACTACTATCTATCGATTAAGTAGAAAATTTGGCAAAAAAGCGATGGGTGGAGGGTGGCACATATTTTCAATTGTTAATAATTTTTTATAACGTAAAATTCAAACGATATTGGGACGGCTGCCGACGGATTACTATTGTACAATATCCGACGTTTTCATGAAAATTTAGCCATACTAGTGATCGACCCAACATTTTGCAGTGGGCTCCTAAACTATAGGGGAGGATTATCAGATTAAACGATTTGTTAAAGGAATGTTAAATATAAAACATTCTACTCCAAAATATGATTTTACTTGGGATCCAAGTATTGTCTTATCTTACCTTTATAAGCAATATCATAACAACATCTTATCTTTAAAGCAACTCACAAACTTGTTACCCTTTTAATTTTAATCACAGTACAGAGAGTTCAGACATTAACCTTCATTGAATTAGACAATATTTATAAAAAAACCGGATGGTTATAAGATAAAAATTCCTCACCGCATAAAAACTTCTGGTCGAAATAAAATACAACCTTTGCTGCAGATTCCTTACTTTAAAGAAAAGTCACCTTTATGCGTAGCTGCGGTGCTAGAATGTTACCTTAAACTGACAAAGGGTATTAGGGGATCAGAATCGAAATTAATATTTGACATGCAAAAAACCCTATCACCCTGCGACTTCTTAATCCGTAAGTCGTTGGATAAAGACAACTCTATCTAATAGTGGAATAGATACATCTACATTCTCTTCTCATTCTACCCGACACGCAGCAACGTCGGCAGCTAATAGAATGGGAATCAGCATTGACAAAATAAAACGTACAGCAGGTTGGTCCGATAAGTCAACTACATTTAACACTTTCTATAACAGACCGATTAGAGATAAAAGCAAATTCGCCACTACAATCTTAAATTTGTAGCGTAATATACATAGTTATGTTAAAAACCATTATTTATTGTAATAATTTGTTTTTTAATACATAATTTGTTAAATTGTGTAACGGTTGTAACCGTTTTCGTTATTTTGACACCAACATCTCTACACAAATGTCATTTGTCGTTTATGCCTTATGTCAAAAGGGTAATTCATTTCGATCTATATCTGTCATCGAGCAACTTGAATAATTGAATTTTAATTTTTTTTTATTTTGGACATCCGATGTCTTCAATATTTTTAATGACCGTCTGATTTTAAAAAGGTAAGTTTCCTACCGATATTTTGTTGAAAATATATATTTTGTACAAGAAATTCTAATTAAAATGTCAAATCTGAAACATAATTGAGTAACACATGATAAATTATTTTATATAATTTTATTTATTATTTGCTTAGGATAGAGTTAGTATGCTTAACTATATTTAAATATGTTAAATAAGATTTTTCCCATTCATATTAATTCTAGTCTCTGTGTAACTATTCAAATAATAGTCTAATTTTTTCATTTGATAGTAAAAAGCATCTTATCTCTTTCCTATATACTCTTCCTGATTCACTTATTGATATTTTTACTTTCCTATCTGTATACAGATATAAGGAAAATATAGGAATCATGATTTTTTTCGACCTCGAGTTTTCGACGGATTTTTACGTTTTGAGGTCCCCTTAATCCGTTTTGACTATTTTCGCGATGATGTCTGTGTGTGTGTGTGTGTGTGTGTGCGTGCGTGTGCGTGTGCGTGTGCGTGTGCGTGTGCGTGTGCGTGTGCATGTGTGTGTGTGTGTGTGGGTGGGTGCGTGCGCGTGTGTGTGCGTGCGCGTGCGCGTGTGCGTGCGTGCGTGCATGCGTGCGTGCGTGCGTGCGTGCGTGCGTGCGTGCGTGCGTGCGTGCGTGCGTGCGTGCGTGCGTGCGTGCGTGCGTGCGTGCGTGCGTGCGTGCGTGCGTGCGTGCGTGCGTGCGTGCGTGCGTGCGTGCGTGCGTGCGTGCGTGCGTGCGTGCGTGCGTGCGTGCGAGCGTGCGTGCGTGCGTGCGTGCGTGCGTGCGTGCGTGCGTGCGTGCGTGCGTGCGTGCGTGCGTGCGTGCGTGCGTGCGTGCGTGCGTGCGTGCGTGCGTGCGTGCGTGCGTGCGTGCGTGCGTGCGTGCGTGCGTGCGTGCGTGCGTGCGTGCGTGCGTGCGTGCGTGCGTGCGTGCGTGCGTGCGTGCGTGCGTGCGTGCGTGCGTGCGTGCGTGCGTGCGTGCGTGCGTGCGTGCGTGCGTGCGTGCGTGCGTGCGTGCGTGCGTGCGTGCGTGCATGCGTGCGTGGGTGGGTGTGTGTGTGTCTGTGTGTCTGTGTGTCTGTATGTCGCATAACTCATAAACCGATACACAAAAAATACCAAATTTTAAACTTAAGCTTTATTCCAGCGTCAAATGAACTGATTAGATTTTGGGCAGAGTCGGAACATCTGGGGGGGGTACTTTATGGGTAGTCATTTTAATTTTTTATAGAATATATCTGTTATTTACGTTTAGAGAAGAACATTTTTCAAATAAAATTTACTTCTAATATAATTATCTATAATTTTTGTTCTATACAATATTTTCTTAAAATAATCCTTATTCGAGAAATTTGACAAAATGTAAAAAAAATTGTTAAAATAAAAGTTGTTTGTAATATAATTCTCTATAATTTTTATTTTATACATAATTTCTCTAAAATGGACCGTATTCGAGTTATTTGAGAAAATGTGTAAATTTCGAATTTTGAAGAAAACTCAAAAACGGATACAGAAAAAAACATTAAATTTTAAACTTAAGGTTTATTTTGGCCTGACGTGAAATGATTAGATTTTGGACAAAATCTGAACATCTGGGAGACCGTTTTTATATTTTATGGAATATATCTGTTATTTATGTTTGGAGAAGAATATTGTTTGAATAAAAGTTACTTCTAATATAATTATCTTTAATTTTTTTGATGTCAAAAGTTCCTGAAATGGTCCGTATTTGAGAAATTTGACAAAATGTGCAAAATTCTGATTTTTATGAAAATTGTTGAACTAAAAGTTGTTTGCGATATCGATCTCTATAATTTTTGTTTATACATGATTTTTCTAAAATGGACCGTAATGGAAAAGTGCTAAATTTAAATTTTTCAGTATTTTCGTTTTCAATGAATATCTATAGAAAAATGTTTCGAGGTAGATGTATGTGGATAATGTATATATTAAGTTTATCCTCTAAACATTTATAGAGATGCTGCAATGGGTTGTACAAAATAACCGGAAAAAGCCTATAATAACTAGATTAGGAAAGGCATGTGTTGGACACATCAGATTTTTACCTTTTTCCATGTAGCCTGGCTGTATATAGATGGTTCTGTAGAAGTTGTATCGATGGTTCAGTAGAAGTTTTGTAGAAGTTATATCGAAAAAAAAAAATTCAGAAGAATAGAAACTTAGAAAGTTAGTTGCAGCTACAGAAGTTGATTTCAAGTATATCAAGAGGTTTAGTTTGAGTCATCTTAAGAAGTTTATGAGATTTGGGTTTACCTAGGAAGATTTGTACGTGACAGTTGGTGATATCCGAAGTACATTATATGAATCCCCTTTAAGAAGGCCTCTACAGTCACTCCTAAAATACCTGTTATACCACAGATAAGTTTTTAATAAATCATTTAAATTTAAATAAGTAAGTCTCTGTGAATTAGAATTTGTCGCTACCTTATTTAATTATAATATCTTAATGGTTAGTGATTTTTTATATTTTCATCACTAATCGATTGTCAAGTTTAGAAAGTTTTAAATATAGTGGCGCTCAATATTCTTTTTCAAAGTAATACGAGTTGTTTAATAACCTGACCCACTTCCCAAAATCATAGGGCTTAAAACACTATAAAAATAGATGAAATAACAAGATCATATTACAATTGTTAGATGTTAAAACCCTTTTCTCTATTGTAATAATTTGTTTATTAATACATAGTTTGTTAGATGTTAATAATCTTTTTCTTTTGTAATTGGTTTCATTTGTTTATTGTAAAAGCAGTTCATCAGTGAAAACTACAGTGTAATTCTGTTTAAACTTTTCTTTAAACATCTACCTATGATCATTGAGAACAAGGCGTGGAATATAATTGAAAGATCAAACAAACTTACCTGAAGTGAAGTTCGATCTTAATTATATGAAACATCTTGTTCGAGATGATCAAACCAATCCCAACCCTAAAATAAAATGCGTGGTAAGTTTATTTCACTAGCATTATGCACATGTATATCCCAGGATCATCTCCAAGTTTAAATCATAATACAGCTTTAAAAAGAATTACATTACAGGCTAAAGTTGGGAGCGGCGTAGAAGGAGTAGCAGAGGAGTAGGCAGAGTTGGTACAGTTATAAAAGACGTTTTTTAGAGTGTTAACTCTTTAAAATACGTGGTAGCTAAGCAGGGAAAAGGGGGTACTACCTATGATCATCTCGAAAAAGGCGTTTCATATAATTGAGATCGAACTTCACTTCAGGTAAGTTCGTTTGATCTTTCAATTATGCATAATTATCATATCCATGTAAAATATTAAATTTACCCGCCACTGGAAACATTTCCTCCTGCCCGTAAGTTCTGAAAATCTCAACATATTTTGAAGCTGTGACAATTATCAGCATTCCATTACACATTCCTAAAATTTTTTCGCTGTCTACAATTAACGTAAATGCCTGTATAAATTTGAAAACAAATTCTTTGGGGTAAGGATGCTCATAACTCTAGGCTCCATAAACGAAAAATCAATATAGCTAAGTCTATTTCTTGTCGGAGAATTTATACACCACGTGAACCTTTATAATAGGCCAGTTAATAAAGACATCTTAATTTGAAAATTTTACATTAATTACAAAAGTTTTTAAAGTTCGTAATAATAATCTGCTTGTTTAAATTTGAAACCAAAAATTATTAATAAGGGATCCCATAAATAATTGTTTTTCCTATTTTTCCGATTAATTTATATTTAAAATTTAAAATTACGAAATATAAATTTATAGGAAGTTATTTTAATCGCTCTGTAAAATTTGCAATACTGTTAATTTTTTTTACGCTTTGAAAAGTGGGAATTGTTGATTTTTCAAGGTTCCGGACCTTGTGCGAGGTTGCAAAATTTCCAGATTGTTAAGAAAAATAATATTTACATTTGCAATCAATTTTAAAAACTTTTGCTTTTTTTTTGACAAAAATCAGAGGAAAATGAAGAATTTTGTTGCTACTAAAAAAAAAAAAATTCGTGCAAAAAAAGGTTGCAAATTAGAGTAGTTGTTTCAAGAACTTATATAAGTAATGTCAGTAGCAGTTTGTAGCACTTTAGCAATTTTTTATCTATGATATAAACAAAAACGCTATTTTACAGAAAAACATCATGTTGCGCATTTTCAAAATGTTGCAAATCTGATATAATGTGGAAAATAATAAAATATATATTGTTTCAAGTTTGCAACAGTTTTGTATTTGTTTTATAAAGTTATATTACATATTAATTTTTTCAATTAATATTGTATCAATTGTTTAATTTAAAAAGAGTTTATTTATAATTTATTAATTAATTTAAATAATACTTAGGCCCTATTATAACAATTCTAATTTATTTATTACAATTTGTCTTTACTATCCAACACTTAAATTAAACTTTACTTCTATCGACAAACTCGCGCTATTTATACAAAGCCAGCTCTGCACTAGCACATTGACTGATTAAACCAAGGAAATTTTTATTTATATAAAATTCTGCAACGGTCAGGAAATTATCCTTATTCAAATAAAACTGAATAATTGAATCTGTAACTGGACCCACTTTTACAATTTCCAATCATATAAAAATAACAAGAGGGTTTTTTCTGAAACCTGGATACTAGGCGAATGGCTGCAGACCAGTATTTGGACCTCGGAATCTTGGAAGATTACTTCCAGCATGTTTCTAATGATCCTCCAATTTAGCCGGTTACCCTCAATCTTTGGCTTGGTTAGTTTGTGCACATAAGACGCACCCTCTAACTAAGCATCGTTTTCCATAATCATAAGTAGATCGATCGCCGAAGGTGTTCTTTGTTACCAGATAGAGAAGGTAACGCGATCCATCTTAAAATTTCAATGCTTTTCCATGGGCTGGTAACTGATCTTGAAGGTCCGGCAATCGACCAAACTTCTTCTGGAACACAGATGGTAAACATCGAGCGTCGTTGATGTTGGCAGAATTTCTATGGTTCAGCGAGTAGTCTTCACGAACCGATAGCAGATCTTGTTGTTGCTCGGTTGTAACACTATATATTTCTTTTCCGGTACCTCCATATGCACCCATAAATTTATCAAAGACAAGGTCAGGTTCTTCTTGGAGCTGGTTTACTTCTTCGTTTTCATGATCAGTTTTGCCGGTTTTGCTGAACTACCTTCGGTTTACCGTTCGGGATCTTACTTGTACGGTAAATGACATAATTAATTTTTTCCTTAATGAGGTAGAGACCTTCCCAAGACCTTTGAAGCTTCGGAGAAAAACCCTTTTGTGTTTTTGGGTTATAGAGCCAGACTTTGTTGTCGCCTTCCTTGAAAAAATCCATCTCTTGCTGGCAATTTGAAGATGCGAGCGAATTAACTCATACATGTTATGCATTTTTCTTTCTAGTTGGATCACATAATCTTTAGCGGCTATTTCTTCTCCAGGTCGGCATCCAAACTCGAGGTCACATGATAGTCTCATCTCGCGTCCAAACAGGACCTTTGCTGGTGTTTGGTCCGTTGACATTAAAAGCGGATTTATATGCTATTGCGAAGAGCGAAACATACGGATCCCAATCTCGCTGATGGTTAGAAACCACTTTTGGCAGGTAGTTGACAATTGTATTATTAATTCGCTTTACCATTCCATTCGACTATGGGTGCAACGCCGTAGTTCTGGTTTTCTTCATACCTAGTCTGTCACAGTTTCCTCGAAAAAGCTGGCTTTTAAAATGTCTGCCTTGGTGACTGTGGATCTCCAAGGGCACTCCAAATCTATTGATGAATTTTTTTTCTTAACACGTCTACAATAGTTGCGGCCTCTTGATTTGGAATGGCGTAGACCATAACCACTATCATGTATTTATTACCATCCTTGGTCATACAGAATCGTCTAGCAATATTTAAGGTAATCCTCCCAAATGGGCTACTGACGTTATACTGCTTCATAAGGCCTTCTTTTTTTTGTTGGGGTCTATTACTCATAGCACAGGTGGTACATTTTTTACACCAGTCCTTTACATAATCGGAACTGTTCATCGAATAAAACCTTCCACGAACTCTTTGAAGGATTTTTCTCCTGATGAACTGTCGTGTAACTGACGAAATACTTCAGCTACTCTCGCCTTTGGAATGACCAACTGTCTTCTATTTTCGGAACTATCATCATTCTCTGGTACTCGCTTTAATAAGTCATCTTCCAGGATAAAAGAGTCCTACTAAGCCAAATATGACTTAACTATTAGAGAGAGATTTAATACTTCTTGCCAAGTAAGTCGGCGATTTTCCTTTTTCCATTGTCGCATCTTCTTAAGAACGTTATGGTTTTCTTGTTTTTCCCTTAGCTTGTTGTCAGGGGTCCACTCATTGTTAACAATCGTTGTTTTTCGTACTGTAACTTCTTTAGCAGATGTGGCCAATCCCTTTCTAATCAGAGTTCCGTGACCAGTACCTTCATTGCGCTTCGAATGTTCCACCGTGACAGGCCTTACGTTCTCTACAATTCCTTGCAACCGCGTTACCATTAGGGTTCCTTCTTGTTCAGCCAATGGCACTGTTTTTTAATTTGTAGTGTTCTTAAGGATTTTGCGCGAACTGTTTACATTTCCCATTTTACCGCAAATCTAGCACCTAATAGTCTTCAGTTGCTTCTTAATAAGGCTTTTTATCATTGGTCGAATTTATTTTCCTCTTCTTCCTCTTTTACAGTTCTTACTTCAGTGTATTCACCAAAAGCCAGCGTAGCCGCTTTATATTCAAAAGCAACGGACAAGACATCGACCAATGTTTTGGACTAAACGGAGTGTTCTTTGCATTTCATGGTCACGAAGTTCAATATTTAATTATGTATTCCGGTGCTGATGATTCTAATTCTTAAAGGCTCTCATCTCGTTTCTGTTAGTGATTCTTCAACTGTAATCGATACACCTGCATCAAGTGTTCGTGGCCATCTCATGTTTAGTCTGTTTTTTGAGTTGTTCAAAATCATCCGTTTCTTTCAACAGTCTAAAGGACATCTAAAGCATCCCCTCGAAGGGCAGACCATTCGTTTAGTCTCGCATTATTTTCTTCTCGATGAAAGTCATCTTATTTTGCACATCAGCAGAAATTTCATTTTTATGGAAGATATTTTATAATATATAATATAATAATAACATAATAATCTTTATTTGCATCAATTATTACAATTAAACTTAAATTTAATATTTTAATTTTTCTAAAAATACAAAATTAACACAAACAAAGAAAACAATTTCCACAAAGCCAAAGCTGTCTGTGGTTTTGTTTATTTTATTTTTACATTTTTAAGTGCATCTTACTAATTAACATTTTATATTTCCACATTGTTTAATTTGTTTTCACAAATCAAAAAATTTATAAATATCTTTCCTTGGTATATTTATTAAAAAGGATTAATTATTTTTCTTAAAATAAAATACCGAATAAGTTGAGGAACAGTAAAAAATTTATAAATCTAGGTCCCAAAAACATAAGACTTTTATGCCCTATTATTTTTTTGGCAATGGGTATCATTAATTTTCTGGAATTCTTACTTCTAGTTTTATGACAATGACATATGTATTTTAAATCCAACGAATATTTTTCTTTAGTTAATAAACATACCTCCCAAAAACGTTTGCCTTAATTCTAGGATCTCTGCCTCTTTATAAAGAGCATTCGAAGAGTAAGTTCTATTTTTCTGAAGTATTATTTTTAAAAATAATTTTTGGACTACTTCTAGCCTTTTTAGATGAGTATATGTTACTCCCCCCCATCCTACAATTCCATAGGAGAGGCGAGAATCAACCAATGCATAAGATAGTGTTTTAAGAAGATGTAAGTCCAAAATTTTTGATAAAAAATTGAATTTACCTAGTAATGACCTAAGAGTTTTTGTACCACTAGTAATATGATAGTCCCAACGAAGATGGTTGTCAATAGTTATTCCTAAATACTTTACTTTATCTGTTTGTTTAATATTTATTAAGTTACCATGATTGTTGATTTCTAGCTTGTTGTAATTAGGAAGATTATTTTTATAGCTTGTTATGGGTAGAAACATAGTTTTATCGATGTTTATTTTAAGCAATTTGTAATGAAACCAATCTATAATATTACTTATATCTTTTTCAATTTTTTGTTTCAGACCATTCCAGGTGTTTGCAGTATAAAAGATGACAGTATCATCAGCAAAGCTTGTTATCTCTCCAGAAGTTGTAAGTGTAAGTAGATTATTAATGTATATTGTGAAGAGAATGGGACCAAGAACTGTCCCTTAAGGAACGCCAAATTGAACAATCCTTTCCGAGCTTATACTATTATCTATTTTAACACATTGTTTTCTTCCTATTAGATAAGATTCGAACAGTTTTTGTGCAACCCCTCGTATTTCCACATCCTGCAAAGAATCCAACAACTGCGAGTGGTCCACAGTATCGAACGCCTTTGCAAGATCAAGGAATACCCCTATGGCCGGACAGCTGCAGTCAACAGCCTTATATAATTTTGTTGTTAAGTCTAATATTACATGTTCTGTAGAATTACCTGTGCGAAACCCAAATTGTTTTTTAGAAATAATATTATTATTGTTTAAAAATGATTCTAATCTTATCTTTATTACTTTTTCAACAATTCCAATTATAAGAAGTTAAATCAGCTTTGAGATTATTCTTATTTAATTTATTAATAAATTTAATTTTATTCACAGGTTCCTTATTATTAAATATATTTATGTTTAAAATTGTAGCTCTATGATCAGTAACAAGGGTATCTAGAACATAGCTAGAACAACAATCTTCGACTTGTCCATTTTTTATATTTACAAACATGTGTTCTATGCAAGTTTTCGATAAACCTTGAATCCTAGTAGGAACATTTATGGTTGAAGTAAAACTAAACTCACTTAAAACTTCTAAATACTCATTTGAATAAACTTTATCGTCTCGAAGTTAAATTACCAGTTTTCTGACTGGTACTTCTAGTAGTAACAGACGTTTTTCTTTCCTTTTCTTTTATTTATTTTTTTGCGGTATTTGTTGACTTCTTGTTTATCCTCTTTTCATTCTTCCTTATGTTCCGCTTTTTCTTCTTTTTTCTCTGTTTTTGCTCCTTTGTCCTCAATATCGTTTAATTCTCTTATTTCTTTATTATTATCTTGACTAAATGTAGATAAATTATTTTCTCTTGCTGGTGTTTGTGGTGCGCTATTTGATTGTTGTATTACAATAGAATTGTAGCTTTCTTCGATTTGTATAATATCATAACTATAAGCTGTATTATTTCTGTAGAGTTTTTCTGCTTTTATGTAGCAATGATCCTGTGTTGTCTGTCTTAATCCTCGTAGGTGGTTTCTAAGAATTTTGTTTCTTTCCTGTTGAGTTTTTGTAAGACCTGGAGAAATAGTAATATTGGTCCCCTTTAGTTTCTTGGTATTTCTTATTTTTGTAAAAGTTGATATAAATTCAACTTTGATGGGACTTCTATTTAATTTTACAAGTTGATAGAAGTGATTAATATCTGATCGTTTTATTTGAAGGCCAAGTACACTATTTAGATAATTGCAGATATTTTCCACAGACAATTCTTTCAATGTTGGTTTAATTCCAAAAATCACGACTTTGTTTTTTTTGCTGTTTCTCTCTAAAAGTTCTACTCTTTGTTAAAGTTCTAAATTTTCTTTCTCTAATTTTTCACTTTTTCATTCACTGACTCTAGTTCCATCAAAATTTTAACTTTGCTAGCTTCAATGACATTTCTAATTCTGTTTTCTATTTGGATCAAGTCATCTCGTAGTTGTTCCATAATATTTGAAAGTCTGGCAGCCGTATAAACTTCTTAGTAGGTGCACAGAAGGTTTATTATGGTCCAAAGGTCAATTTTAAGGACACGAATACAGTACTGAGTACAATTAAACTTTATTACATCGACTTTTCCAGTAATGTTTACTTACTCTGATAGCTGATGCTATAGAAAACACTTGCGTGTATACCTTTTATTTAATTTTTTGAATTTTGTATATGAAATTTTTGATTTAATGCACAAACTTTATAAGATACACTCAACAACGTTGCCAAGCTTTGTCGACAATTAATATTAATATTAGAGGAGACTTTATATTCCTTAGAAGATATTTCGGAACACACGATCTCTCCAGTAGCTTTTCGTAGGAATGGGTTTGTATCTATATGGACAACGCCAGACTTCATTACGCGGGTGAGGTAATAAACAAAGAACAGAGACGGCTTCGCGCGACAATAATTTTCGAATCTCAGAAAAGATGCAAAATTGAATTTATAATTATTTCAATTTAACAAATATTCCAATAAAGTTTGAAAACTTTTTTAATCAATGTAAATTGATTATCTTTAATGATTAACCCATAATTTACACGAATTACACTAGGTAATAGATAAAATTATGTTTTGCTCAAAATTTTATCGAAATATATCCAAACCAAAATAACATTAATTATATTATGTGCATCTTCTGTATCTGTAACGTGTGGAGGGTGGGTTACCCCCACGGCACTTAGGCCACATTAAGCCCATTGTGTATCCTCCTGAGATGATAGGTACCTCCTAGTTCGTGAGCCAGCCTACAGATTTTATGTAGTTGGCAACGTCGCAAAGAGGTGCTTCTCTTATATCTTATAATACGACCCAGCTTTCTATAATTTTAAAAAACATAAAATTAATACAATTAAATTGTATCATTTTAATTTGTTAATGACTTACATACAAAAACAGCAATTCTGTAAAATGAGCTTACATTTTAACTCGCTTTAAAAAACAATCCTCAAAAACTATTTTAACTTATTTGGATTTCTCCGGATATCAGTAATTAAAATGAGCAACCAGCCTTTTCAATGTTTCTGAAACACAGCCAAAAAATATTCGAGTGTTCTTTACTGATTAAAATCCGCACAAAAAACCAATCTGTCAGATGTCTGCGACTGGATTTTCCAGTTTTCTGCTTTGTGCAAAACCCACGCTTGTTCCCGATAACCATCTACACTCTTCACGAGGTTTGTTCGAAATTCACTTCCAACTTTCCTAACTTTATGTGTGAAGAAGTAAAACTTTGATGAATTAGAAAACTTTTACAATATATCCATAATAAATAAAACTTTACAATAGCGGCCAATGTACTGCCTTATTAATAATGTATGTTGGTGAGAAATTACCTGATGCTTTTGGTAAGTAGGTGGCGATCTATTCTAGAATAGGTATTTTATTTTTAATTCAAATGAGCACAGTTTTAAAAATATAATTATTTTTTTAGTAGAAATGTAATGGGTAGTTTCAAACAGAAATAGAATAGTAGTTTGAGCAACAAGAGTAGATATGGATAATCCACTTAAGTTGTACAGTATATTTTTTCTACGACCCACTAACGGAAATCTACAAAATAAAAAAATATTTATTATTATTATGACAAAATAACTAATTTTAAAATAATTTATAAATTCTATTGATTTTTAAAATATTATAAATATGAGAAAAAAAAACATTAGTAGCCAGTTGAGAATCGATCCCTGGCTTTTCGTTTGGAAGTCAAACACTCTGTCCATGCCTCTATATCCACTTTTACGATTTTGGTTTTAATACTCGTAATTAAAATAGTTTCAGATAGTTTGAATAAAATTTAATTTTTTTTTTTTTCAAAATATGGTTCATATAAAATTATTTACGATTATTCATCGATTCTATATAAAAATAACTTATTTTAATGTATATTTAATCTTAATAATTAAAAAAGATACTGACAATTAGTTTGACAGGATTGTCACTTATTTAAAATTTTAAAAACAAGTAGTTGGATGTCAAAAATATGAACTGTGATAGGTGGATTTCTACCTAGAATAGATATAAAGTATATTCGTTTAGTTGAACGCAATGACATACTTTTTCGTTTTGTAGTCTGTGCGTAGATAAGCTAATATCCATGTGGGTGTAGAAAAAATCAATATATGTAAATCTGTGACTTGGTTCTAAAAAGGCCAAAGTAAACATTTTGTAAATGAGATTTATACAGGGTAGCAATAAAATCTGACAAATTATTTTCTTTAAAACGAATAAATGTATAGTTATGACATTATAAGATGATAAATAGTACTATATTTTGCATTTTTTAGAGGAAATGTCCAATTTATGTGCTGTTAGTGTTTAGCGTACCGCCATCATCTTAAATATTTCTAACCATTCGACTTTGAATGTAAGACAATATTTTAACCCCTCAATTTGTGGAAAAAGAAGTGGTATGAGCTTTAAGGCAGATCAAACCGAAAAAAAACACCGGCCCTGACCATGTGACGGCGTTTATAGTTAAAGACTGTGCTGTAAGTTTTACTGTACTTCTAACGCTTCCTTTAAATATGTGCATTAAGCTTCATACTGTATCTGCGCTAACATGTAGGGTATTATATTTCACCCAAAAACTTTAAAACATATAGACAAAATGTTTCATTCATAAATCCCATACAATTTCGGACTGTTATTGTTTTAAAATTGTTAGTGAGTGGAAGAGAGGAAGACAGATCTCTTAGGACCGGCTGGCAACGTTGTAAACAGTGTCCATAATATGCTCGCCAGTGGCGTAGAGTTTTAAACTTACCAGTATTGTCAGAGTAGTATGTTAAAAAATACATTAATAAGTAGGTATATTTTTTTTAGTAATATAATTATGAAGATTTTTTCATGTAGGTAAATTCAAGTACAAGTAAATTCAAATACAAGAAAATTCAAGTTACCTTCCGATTTTTAATATTTATTGGTTTATAGTTTATTGGCATTTACTATATATTTGCCTGGTTATGTTATGCTGGGAATGGGGTGTTAATACACTGCGAGACCTATAAGATCTATTGTGTCCTCTTCTGTTGCCAATGCACCAAGGAAATGTCTCAGTGCCTATAACTACCCTTCCAATCCTATTTTCTCAAGGAAGTGTAGGATTTGAAGTGGCTTTAAGTTAGGTAAATCTTCCTTTTCTATTTGATATCCTCCTAGATATAGTGCCCTTAGATTCTGAAGTGCTACACATTCAGTTAGGATGTGAATGGAGGTTTTGTCCTCCTCCTCCTCCTTACAGAATCTGCACTCACTATCTACTATTTTCAGTTTACTTAGGTGCCCTTTTAGTCGGCAATGCCCGGTAAGGATCTCTGTTACAATACGTAACCTGTTCTTGCTCAAGCTGATGCAGGCATCCGATCTTTTCTGGTTATGTTCACCCAGAAGTATCTTGGCTTATCTCAGCCCCAAGAGATTGTTCCAATTATCGGTTCTTCTACTATTTGCCTAGTATGATGTGAAACAAATTTATTTAAAATTTTGAATTAACATTAAGTAGGTAGGGGTATCTAAATAAAACACTGTCCTAAAAATACATAATTTTTTAATTAATAATTACAAAAAAACATGGTGTGGTAAAAAATATCGTAAAAAAACTATAAAAATTTTTAAAATAACGTTTTAAATATATTAAATACCTTAATTTTATTAACTAAAATTTTATTTAATTTTTGTATGCTTAGTTATTAGTGTTATTACTTACTGCAATGTTTTTTTGCAGCAGGTTGGTGTTCCAAAAACAGTTGAATCAGAACTAAAAACCCATACATTAGATTTACATACATAAAGGTAATAAATAATGTTGAGGTAAACAAAAAACTTATATTTTGTATTTTTACCTGTTGGATAAGTTATCCAAAAATAGGAAGCCCTCACACCGTCTGGGGTTTCCATCTTTTCTGATATATGTAGCACCATTTGCACGTACCAAACCATCTTCAGGAAAAAAGTGTTCTGAACACTACTCTGGGTTTTTACGAAGGGGCTTATTTTTAAGGATCCCTATTAGAGAAAACCAAAGTTTTCTTTTCTCAAGATCTTGCGGAAACCTAAATAGAATATTAAAAAATATGTATAGGTGCCTAATAGGTAAATCATTTTAAAGGTATTCTAGAGTTTACGTTAAATTTTCTTTGCCACTATACAATAATTATTTATTGGTATAAGAATAGTTTACTAATTTATAAAAGGAATATCACTTTAAAAACTATTTTAAGACTGTTTTAGACTACATAAGTTTTTGATACAATTTCTTGTACAAATTAAATTGTATATTATCAAACAATTTACTATGTGATCCTGTACAGTTTAAATTCTATAAGAAATTGTATAAAATCTTGTACAAAAAATTGTATAGTCAAAACAGTCTTGAGACGGGTGCCCTTCTCCACTGGTTCAAATGAAAACAACATATCTTAACCTAAAAATACTTACCGATAAAAGGATAAATTTCTATTTAAATGATCTACCTTATTGAACACTATACATGTATGTACCATAATTCTTTATATTTCTCACAAAAGTTCACCAAAATAGTATTTTATAAATGAATAAATCAATAAGTCACACAGAAACTGTCAGAAACTGTCAGAAACTGTCAGAAATACAAAATAGCTGTTAGTTCCGATTGGCAACGTTGCTGCTGGTTACGGTAACTACGTTTCATTCATAAAAGTTGTAAATTCGTAAAATACGATATTCAGCGTTGCCGTATTTACGGAGTTCTTTGCAACCCTAATATTTTGTTTACATTAATATTGATTTTTAATTAAAAAATTTAGCCTATATTAAAACTTTAAAGAACAATTTGATTAAAAACATATTTTTATTTATATAATATAAAAGTATAGATACATCAAATTTTATTTTTCGAAAGTAATTTCTCCAAATAATTTTTACAGACTGATAAAACCGGAAAAGAGGCAATAAACGAGAATCTGGTGGGAATAATGATTTGCCACATAAAAATGTGGTCTCTTAGTTGTAATGTCTTTAATTTCACCCATGATATCATCTCATTAACATGGTTTTGTAAAAGGTCGATCTACTGTAACAAACCTCGTTATATACACACATTATCGCAGAAAATATGGATAATCCACTGCAAACTGATGTTGTTTATACAGACTTTTCAAAGGCCTTTGACAGACTTGATCATGGGATACTCATAAACAAACTTATCGGTTACGGGTTGCCAGAGTCTGTCATAAAACTGTTCCGTTCATATTTCCAAATTCGTCAACATGTTTTCTTAAACGGTTTTAAGTCTGTAAAATACTTTGCAATGGCTGGGGTGCCACAAGGATCTGCCCTTTACTTATTAATATATTTATTAACGACAGTGTAAAGTGCATTGATGTCAATTGTCCTTTATATGCGGATAATTTGAAAATGTTCAGCTCAATTTCTTACAATGCTGACTGTGAACGTATGCATAATAACATAAAAGCAGTCGAAAGTTGGTGTCGCTTAAACCTTCTTCCTTTAAATGCATCAAAATATTTTATAATGTCGTTTACCAATTTCTTATGTTTTCGTAATTATTTTTTTCAGAATTCCCTGCTCTGTAATTGGAATTACCTGTTGAGCAGTATACCAATAAATAAATAAAAATAAATAAATAGCCACGTATGTCGAGTGATACATCATAGAAAAGGTTATTTTTTCTTCTTGTCAAAATTACTAAAGTATTATATAACTATGTAACAAAGTCACTAAATTTAATTTTTAATTAATTATAAAACTATATTTTGATTAATTTTTACCGGGGCACGTTTCAGAGAGCCACCGTATTTTGGTTTCCTACTAAGGTCTGGTTTTGAATATCTGAGAGAGTCCTCGTAGTTTGAAAAATATTCTCGTATGTACCGTAATTCATATTCGAATTAAAAGATTCAATTTCACGCAAATTATTTAGGTTGATTTGCAAGGTATCGGAAGAGCATTTTTTATTTCATCACTAGTAAACTCCCACTCCGAAATTGTGTAGACGTCGTGCTCTTCCGATGGATAGGCATAAATAGGAATGAGGATACAAATTTCGTGTCATTAGATCTTGAACTCCAAAGCTCTTCACCGAAGTAGTGTTAAGAATTTAGTGAACCGTTAAGTTAGTTTATATTTCTGATTATTAATCAAGGTAGACCTTCTTCTATTATTTTCGATACGAAATTACCGGCGGGACGCTTCTCATTAAAAATAAAATTTTCGCGAACTAGGGTTGTCAAACCTCCCTAAGGGTCGGTCTTTTCACCTTCAGATAAAGTTCCAGTTAACTAACCAACGGATATATTATCCAAGTGTTACTATCTGACAGATGTTTCCGTCTTTTCAGGAGAAATAATCTATAGGGTAGTTATCTGGTACTTTTTAACGTTCTGTGGTCATAAAGCTACTTTCATATCAATGCCATATGTCACTCTCACTGTCACTTGTTGTTATTATTTCGTTGTGTCACAAATTTGAAAGAAGTTTTTGTATTTTTCTGAAAATATTTGTTATTTAAAATTCCATAAAGCAAGTGACAAGAAAAAGAAATTGACCAACTTTCAATAAGCAAGAGATTGCTTGAAACACAAAGCAGTACTGCAAAATAAAAAACTGATTCTACGGTATGTTGTATTGTAATTAACACAGATTGTTGATTTGATTAAATTTAATTTTTAATTTTAATGTAGTTTTTTTATTGTGTATGTGTGAAATGGCATTAGTTTGCACTGAAAAAAGATTTTTCTTTTTATTACTATTTTTTCAAAAGTAAATATACAATTATACGAAAGAAATAGGCAAAACCTCTATTCACAAAAAAAATATTCAACAACGTACATAAAAGCAAATAAAATAATATGTTGGCTCGTATCACATATTATTATATCATATACCTACTTATTCATCAGTTAACTACTTTATCAGGAAGTTCAGAGGTAAGTTATCTTTCAGATCAGACCGATTTATCTGCCGTTTAGCTTTATCCAAAAGTAAAAAGATTACTTTTTAAGTTATCTGGGAGATTAAAAATACCTGACACTTTATCTGAAGGTGAAAAGACCGACCCTTTTAGTCGAGCTAACTGTGGATCTCCCGAACAAGCTCTGATTTAGGAAGTTTTGCAACACGCCGTCCTGCCTAACATTTTTAATAACCACAAGTGTATCACAGTTAACGCGAAATGATCCTGTCGATTCTCCAAACCGAGCGACCTGCGGATCTCCTGGGTGATCGTCGCATTGCCTACGCGAGGTAAACGAATTCTATTGTGTACCATACAGGGAGCCCCGAAAATTCCGTTTTAATTATTACGAGCCTCCTTATTATTTATCCATTATATTTGAGTAGTAAAGTTGGCAGAAATAGTATATTACATTACGAGTGTGGAAAATCACTTTTCCCACAAGTGATGTACAATATTTTTCCTACGACTACAAAATAATTTCATAAAAAATGTAAAACCAGGTTATTATTATAATAATTAAAATGTTTTTAAAAAAATAATCAACAATAATCGTATTTATTCAATTTTCATATTTTCTAAAAAAAAAAAAAAATTAAAAAAAAAAAAAAATTAAAAAACAAAAAAAAATTCTGGCTCTACCAGGATTTGAACGCGGTCGCTCGCCAGGTCACAAATGGCAAAGTTGATAAGTTTGAGAAGAAATAACGATGAATGGACAGGACATCCCATGGACCGACTCAGCCAGGTACCTAGGAGTAATCATGAACAAAGGACCCACCTTCACGAAGCACGTGGACATGGTAGTTAAGAAAACAAAACAAGCAAGATCGAGACTGAACTGCTTAATAGGACGAAAAAGCAAGCTCCTACTACAGACCAAAATGAGGATCATTTAGGCTGTGCTAATGCCTATCCTCATGTACACCTGTAGAACAAACAGGAAAAAGTTCCAAAGCCAGCAGAACATCAGCTTAAGATGGGCCTCAAATGCCTATAGATACACATGAAATGACGTCATCAGAAGGGACCTAGAATCCAAAAGGGTTCTAGACCTCATACATAAGAAGGCCACGGATACCTTCGAGAAACTACGCACACACCCAAATATCGAAATAAGAGAAATAACAGAATACGAGAGAGCGGATTATAGAAGACACGCCAGACCACGCAAAGTGCTGGACTACGGCGGCGAGTGACCGACCTTGGTTGCAAAATTCAAGAGTCTCATAGATTTAAGATTTTCTTTCAGAATACCAGACAGAGCGCAGCACGCGATTCAGACAAGGACTGAGCAACTAACGACTAACCACCTGGGGACGAAGGTCCTCCCAAGTAGGAGTCTAGGGGAGCTTTCACAGGTGGAGACATTCACAGAACGGCACACACATGACGAATAAACGGACGACAAAACAGGGAAATGCCATCAGCAAACCCTGTCCAAATTGCTGATAATATGTCACCCTTCATAGCCCTTTCAGAAGAAATGGCATACTAATCAAAAGATGTAAATTCAGGCCACCTGAAATCAAGCAGTCAGGTGGGGAGGTCGTCGTCAGGAGGATTCCGATCCAGTATAACAGGATGGGAACCTTCCCGAATTGGGCTCAATTACTGTGTGTGTGTGTGTGTGTGTGTGTGTGTGTGTGTGTGTGTGTGTGTGTGTGTGTGTGTGTGTGTGTGTGTGTGTGTGTGTGTGTGTGTGTGTGTGTGTGTGTGTGTGTGTGTGTGTGTGTGTGTGTGTGTGTGTGTGTGTGTGTGTGTGTGTGTGTGTGTGTGTGTGTGTGTGTGTGTGTGTGTGTGTGTGTGTGTGTGTGTGTGTGTGTGTGTGTGTGTGTGTGTGTGTGTGTGTGTGTGTGTGTGTGTGTGTGTGTGTGTGTGTGTGTGTGTGTGTGTGTGTGTGTGTGTGTGTGTGTGTGTGTGTGTGTGTGTGTGTGTGTGTGTGTGTGTGTGTGTGTGTGTGTGTGTGTGTGTGTGTGTGTGTGTGTGTGTGTGTGTGTGTGTGTGTGTGTGTGTGTGTGTGTGTGTGTGTGTGTGTGTGTGTGTGTGTGTGTGTGTGTGTGTGTGTGTGTGTGTGTGTGTGTGTGTGTGTGTGTGTGTGTGTGTGTGTGTGTGCAAACTGGTAGTTCCGTCCGGCAAGCTGAGCTGGAAAGAACTTACTACCTCCCCCGAGTAGCACGTGTTGAGTACCTCTCGTTTCCTGACCCCTCCAAACGTGTTGAGTTTATCAATTGGTAAACGTATTGAGTTTACCGATTTCCTGATAGACGTGTTGAGTCTCTATTCCTAAAAGACGTGTTTAGTCTATTCTTCTGATAGACGTGTTGAGTCTGTTTCCCCGTAGAAGACGCGTTGAGTCTTCGACCAAGTCCATACCCGATTATTATTTTATTTTCAGAAAACTCGTGCGATACACCGCCGCTTCGAAGCACTTTTTAACGAAATATCCCATCAAGAGCCTAGCTGTTCGACACTCAACGGAAGGCAGTGGCTGTTGGCTCGTGGGCCGTAAAGAAAACTAATTTATTTTAAATATATTTTATATTGTTACTTAAAGAGAGAATAAATACTTTTATTTTGAATACTGTCTTCTGAATTACCCAAACCGCATTGCAAATAGTCATAGTGATATTTGTTTGCTGCAGTGTTGTCAGGATAACTTAAGAGCAGTTTCTTGTTTCATCCCACCTTTCCTTGAATTTCACAAGGGAATGTTTTTTAATTAGGTCTGTCACTACCGATTTTGTCAGATCAATAGAAGGACCAGGTCCAAAAAGTATTTGGTTGGCTGCTTTCTTAACTAGTGAATCAGCAAGACGGTTATCTTTTAAAGTGGCGTGACCTTTGATCCATCTTAAGGTGACCACATTTTTGATGGATGTTTCGGCCAAAGCTTCGTGACATTTTAGTACTAACCCTGAGTAAATTCGTGGTCTGTTCAGGGTGAGTAGTACTTGTCTGCTATCTGTATAGATGAGCATGTTCATTCCAGTGATATTGTTTCTGGTTATTTCTTTTGCTGTTATGAGAATCCCCGTAAGCTCTGTTTGAACTACACTGGCACTGTTTCTCACAGCCCATTTTATGATTAGGTTTAAGAATCTGAAGTATATTCCACATCCTGAGCCTTGATTCGTACGTGCCATTTCTGGTTCTTCTATTTGTTGTATTATAACTTTATATGGCTTATGGAAGATATACAGGGTGTCCCGAAATTAGACTAAAATAGGATTAAAAAAGTTCATATAAACATAGGTCCGGACATTTTTCGAGATACAGGGTGTTACAAGTTAAGTCCTGATGGCACATTTTTCTAAATTTTTTCTAAAATTTCTTTGATCATTGGTTTTCCAAAGTTAAAAAAAATCAAATTTCTGAATCCATAGGCCTACTAATTATTGTTTACACTTTCGAATAAGATAACATCAACTTATCATGAAATTTTCAAATGTTTTTCTCTTGAAAATGGTGCGCCCTAGCGAGATGCAACAAAAGTAGCTTTATTATAAAGAAAACATTGGTTTTTCAAATTTTATAGTCAAAAATGTTAAAAACTGTCAATAAAAAAAACTTAGTCCATTAAAAGGAGCGTAAAAAGGTAAGTATTTCTACCAAAATTTTACCTAGTTATCTTTAAGCGTTTAGAAAATATTTACAATAGTGTGTTATCAGGACTTCACTTTTAACACCCTGTATCCCGTAAAAGAAACGTTTTCGGACCTATGTTTATATTATGAACTTTTACTCCTATTTTAGGATGTAGATTACGCTGTTAAAATTAATTTCGGGACACCCTGTATATCGGTGAGATGGAGTCCATGTTCGCTTGAAACAGTGAGAGCGTATTGAGCGCCTCCTGCCAAAATCGACGTCTCGCCTCACCAGATTCTACATCAGGTTCTGAATAGTTATGCGTACCAAATTTTTCTGGTGCCAGTCCAATTTAATTTTTTTTGACCACAACAATTTACTATGCGAGCTTAAACAGTCCCAAACACCTTCTTTTCACGTACAACACGTTTAATTGTCTTGATAAAATTGAACAGCGGTCCACGGATTATATGACTTTTATTATAATTCAAAGAACTCCCGGGGCTTGTTAACGCTCACTATGAAGTGTTTCCAAATGGCGTCCAAGTTTATTAGGTTTCATGTTCTCTGCTGCAAAATTTTTAAACAAATGACGCACATAGGACTTTCTTCTTCATTTACTATAGTAGTGGTAAATTCGAAATCTAATTATTCTTGCGAATATTTCTTCGAAACCATGGTTGATGCTTCACTATTGTCTAATACTCGCTTAGGTCTAGTTAAAAATCTATTTATAGTTTTGTATAAATTCACTGCCGTAAAATTTACGTAAATACCTTTTACGAAAATACAGTACACTTAAACAAAAATTTCAAAATTTGGCACCGCGACTCAACTAAAACTGATTGGAACCTCTAACAGCCGCAACATTTATACATGCTTTCTCCGCTGTCGAGCAGATCTTCCATATTACTCCAAATAAATCGAAACCACAATCGAAGCTTTTCATAGCGTCGGTAAGCCGCAGGAATGTTAGATATCCATCGTAAATGACTGAGAGCCGATGAAAAACATCAATTGTGGCTTTACGCTTTACCTATATGGGATGTAGTGGAGTGGCATTGCCAAGTTTCAGTAAATTCACCTATTTTCGGTAATTTTAAAGGTCTGTAATTAGGCTCTATATCAGGGCTATAGGCCTAGACTGTAGGGTCTAGGGCACTAACAACACGCTACAAGGGTATTAGGTTAAAATTGTCAACGTTTAATATACGTCGTATTTTATTATTTTAAGAAAAAGAACTGTAAAAAGGCTCCATAAAAATTGTTATTGAAAATTGAGTCCCGAACACTGAAATGTTGAGAAACGCTGCCTTAAACGCTTTTTCCTTAAATTATAGAATTATGAGATTTGCCCTTTTAGAACAAAGCAACAGAAATAATTACATCCTTTCTTCGTTTACTTTTGTTTATTTAATACAATTTGTCTTGGAAATTTAAAAATAAAAAAAATAAATGTTGGTCCCTAAAATCCTTGTAAAAGAAAGAAGAAAAGAAATATTTTAATGTTTGGTTAATTTTATAATAATAGAACTAACAACAATTAATATCAAATTAATGATGACTAAATAACCAATCGCTTTAAAATGATCATAAAAAGCAGGGAAATAATTATTCAATGACCGGAATAAATTTTTTATTCGCATTATAATGATCTAGATGAAATATTATACAACGTACAATAAAGCATATAATGTAAACTCCACATTTTAATTCAGTTAGCGCCCTCTTTTGATGTCATTATATTGTTGAACGAGGTATGTCGTGCATAGCTATCGTTATCTTATGAATAAGACGGGTCATAAAAATGCATACTACGATCCTGTATGGAAGCTATTCGAGAATTTTCGAGCACGCTATATGAAAATCTAGCTATCTATAATAATTTCTACTCTATTATCGTGTTTAAATTTTCTTTTAAACCATTTGGAAGGATGCACTGTAGAACAGATGTATTTCCAGGGGGGACAATTTTCAAAAGATTATTTTCGAGGGATAAAAAATCTTTATTCAATCGCAAAACTCCATATTTCTTATTATATATTTTTTTTAATATGTCACAATACAATAAAAATTTATTAAATTTTATTGTACTATCAATAAATAAAATATACAATAATTATACAAATTAGTAATAAAGTGTCGGCCACTGAACCTAATCCAATACGCTTTGCACAAGTGTATGCGGAAACTATCTAGAATTAGCATTAGAGGTCTAACACTAATATTGATTACTCTGTGGTTCTCACACGCAGTTGTGCAAAGCGTATTGGAAAGCATTAGATAGCCGATACTATATATACTAATATGAAGTCTTATCTCAGGCACATCTTAAATCAGGATTTTAATCAGACTGGGTTCTATTTTGCAATGAAGGATGTAAAAATATTAGTCACAACAGTTTTTTAACAGAATTTAAGGTGACTTCTTATTTTTTGCTTGTGGGTTGCTTGGCTGCTACTATTCAAACAATTAAATAAAACTGATTGCACGTCCATCAATCATGTACTGATTGCACGTCCATCATGTATTTATTGTCCTCTCCAACCAACATCTTTCACGTTTCACTAATACCATTCTCAATGTACTGTGATTATAATACTATGATTATCCTAGATAATATAGTTAGTCCAAGCGGTGGGTAAAGAATAAGGGGGTCTATTCGCAAAAGGTCTGAAAGAACTGAAATTTGGTACGATAGTAGATATGGGTCCCCTAATACTACACCTAAGTTTGCGACCTCTAGGGGTTGCCGCTCGAGGTGTGGAGGGATGAAAACTCTGCGTCGCGACGCTTTTTGGGAAACAGCGCCGGTGTGGTAAGTGCTATCGAAAAAAAGTTTAAATAAAATATGTACAAGACAAAATCATGCACAATTCTGACATTATATTTTTTGTCTGCGACCAATCGTTTCAGCTCTACGACGCTCCAAATTAGGGGGTTGATTTGCAATGTTCAACAAAATGAGAATTTCAGTGCCGATTAAGACGAAGATGGCTATGAAACAATTATAATTTTTTTTTTTTCAAATGAGTAATGATTTCTGAGTCTGCAAATGTCCAATTTAATACATTTGGTCGTATATAATAAATGCTATGATATTTTGAAGCGCGCCCCTACATATTCCGATATAAAGATTTTGTAATTATTAGAATCTACAGACAATATTTCCATAATATTGTTGCTCTAGGTGCCAAATTTATTATTCTTGTGCATTAGTTGTCATAAATATCCTGTGTAGTGTTACGGTTTAGATTTCCAGAAGCATAAATTAGCTGTATTTTATATATAAATATATATTTTTATAATATTATGGTAGTGGCTATCAGTTTTAAATGTCATATTAATAAATATTGAATCAAAATACTCACTTAGCTTTTTTTTAAATAAGTCCAGCAACGAAATCATGACCAACTATTTATTCGGTAGTAAAAATAAATCTCACTATTAAAAATCAGCTAGAAAATACTAAAAATTTCCTTGCTTTTACCCCTTTTATTGATTATCAGCACACATGACTAGCTTTTATAATGATTACAATATATTTTTCTGACTTTTACATACCCCATTTTGTTTTGTTTACCTTTTTCAACTGGTTCTTTTTGTACTAAACTTTGGTCCCTATTCTACCTACACCTAGCCAGTGAATTATTCAATCATTGAGACATCAGCAGAGTTTTACATGTCTCATAGTAAAATACCAATCTTTGACGTACCAAGTTTTGGACTTTGAACTTTGATTATGCCATTTTCGCCCATTTTGTTACTAGAGCTCTTCAAGAGCACTTGGGAAGTGCATTAGGAAACATACTTAGTGACTAAGAAAGGCGCTTATAGCGGATACTTTTCCTAACACAACCATTTATATACTCACTTTTTGGCCATCTTTCATCAGCGGTAAGTGTACCTAACTAACTCTGCATGATGACCATTGCCTCTCATAACCTTTTTATATTTCAGACCATTTATTTACTTTACATTTATTTGCATCTACTTTACTTTATTACCTGGCTTTCTACGTTAAAATAAAATAGGCTTTATTTTATCTCAACTCAAAAAAAAGTATAAAAAAAGAAAAACACTAATTCCTAGCGAGTACGAACGGTAGCCAGCTTGCTTCAGTTGCGAAGGTCGCGATTCAACAAAACTTACAATTTGGACGCCACGCAATTTAGAAAATGTACCGATCAACAAAATATATTTTTCCATCCCATAGGCATACCAAAACTGCGAAATGTACTGACCTATTTATAATAAAAAAGAAATAAACAATCCAAAGAAACAAATAAGTAATTTAAATCAGAAATAATATCTGGTTTATTAATCAGAGAGTTTGTTATACAAAAGGTTCTTGTAACCACAAAAATAAAAGAAAAATCACTAACTCCAATGTAATAATAATAATAATTACTCTATTAAATAATTATGTATAACATTATTTACAAGGGTGAATTTGGCCAAATTCTTACATTATACTGCATGTAAGAATAAATAATAAAAATACTTTTTATTTGCAGAGAAAATAACTGAAATTATCTTAAGCATATGAACATTTATCATTTAATAAATTATTACGTTTAATTATATTAAATCTCAAGTGAAAATTATTCCAAATTTACGCAATTTAAATATTAATTATTATTTTAAACTAACTTTATAAGCCAATATATTCAATGTTAAATAATTAATAAATACACAACGAACTGAAATTATTATTGTTCATTTGCAAAACCCCGGCCTGTACATAATACTGGACATCAGCTCGTCCAAAAATCAGGTTCAAAAAAAGGAATGAGCCTACCTCGAACAGCAGGACATGGCTTCAAATCAGGTACTTATCCTAGATTTCAGAACAGCCTTTTAGACACCAAAAGCAAAGAATCTCCCGGCAGTTTTGTCCCAAATTTAATGAAATGTACTATGTATTTATTTAATAAATCAAGAATGGCCCAGGTCAAAGTAATGAGAATATATACATAAAAAGAAAAAGGCCTAGAACAAATAAATTTACTTTATAAGAAATCCAAATAATAACCCATACGATGAAAATTATTACAAGTGAGAAATCAAACAAAAAAAAAAAGAAAACTTACCAATGATCTTATGCGGCCTCAATGCGAAATGTCTTGAATAAAATCCCATATAATATGGTTAATTATTTGTGGCAATAAACAAACTTTTAACACAATAAATACTCAAAAAATATTCTCACAAATAATCCAAATTAAATCAGCACAAACAAATCCATATGCAATGTTGTCTCTGTACTGATGCGTAGACATTTACAAAATGGGAGTAAAGAATTTCCAAATTTTTAATTCCAAATCAAAAAATAAATTAATTAATTAGTATTTAAAAATATACGAACAAGGCGGCAGCACCGATCAAAAAGATAACAGAAAACTGCGATAGAAGAGCAGAATCGCAACAAGCGTTTACAGCCTAACAGAAGAGGAAACTAGTTTTAATATAAATTGTTTTCTATACGATACACTTACGATCAAAAGAATTAAACGTTCATTTTGAGGATACAATTCCGTACCTGCAAGACAGATGGTGTTAATGCCAAATCAAATCGCTTTAAATAATTAAATCTAAATATTTGAACCAAAATAACGGAACCTTATTTGATTAAGTATTATTTATAATTCACTAAATTTGAATGATTTGTTCTAAACGTAAATTTGACCGTAATAACTTCTACTGTACTTTAACTTCACCTTTAACTTCCCCCTTTGATAATTTCATCTATTGTTCATCTACTTTCTACTATCAGCCTCGACAACTTAGCCTGCGGTGCATGTTGTACACCTGCAGGCCCTAATAGAAGTACCTGCTGGCCCATCGGTCACTAAGAAGCCCCACTCTGGATAACCACCATCCGTATATCAAGTAAGGTTAAACCATATTTTACTTTTGAGACCATTTACCTGCACCCAGTTGCTTCGTCAGCTTGCTACCAGTAGTGCATAAAGCTTGTGTCATAGGTTGAGCCTTAGGTGTATAAACATTAACCGTTATTCTAGCAGAGCTTATCTCGTGCCACCACCTGCTTAATAATAAAGCGAAATCTTTATAACATAAATACTTGTAAACCAAAAGTATACTCTTGGCCCCTGTATAATCTTTACTTTTGTAAACACTTTTTTTAAGCATATGATTCAACTAACTATACCACGTCAAATATATAATCACCAGCGACTTGGGTTGTATTAAACCACATTCTATTAAAGAGCTTTATTTCATTTAACTTTACCCAGGCACTCTCTGCTGAAAACCTGACATAAAATATTTAAAATTAACCCCTTCCTTGTGTAACCTTAGCCTTCTAACACCTTGAGTCGAGGCGCAGATTACAGTAGTATAGCATATGTGTCCCTTGTTCGGCCTTAATTTATTATTTATTATTCTTTTTTTGTGTCATCGGCATCAACTGCTATGGTTAATACCCTCGTGTTCTGTGTAGGCTTTGTAACTGTTTCCCAGAGCTACTTTATGAAAAGCACTGTTAATTAGTACCCAACAGTGAATGGTCGAGTGGGTAATCCTACTAAGGCATCAGAATTAATTTTAAATAATTAAATTAAATGAAAAAATCCCGGCCAACGGTGGGACTCGAACCTGGGACCCTTGGATCCGCAGGCAGAGACTCTACCATTGAGCCACCCACCCCGTTATTTATTACTATTATTTACGAGTATGTAATGTATTAATTCTTTTCCGTGCTACATAGTAAATTGTGGATAAAATTTGCAATTTCTTTAATACGTAACGGCTAAAAGAGGCAGATACATGTTTACAGAAACCGCCGTTTGAAGCAGCACTGATATACTCTTCAAAGAATCCATGAATCCAACTGTATCGCAAGAACAATTTGTATCAAACAGCTTCAACAAAAGGCGACTCATCGCATTGCTGCACACAAAGTTGAAAGAATATAATTACAATGTTAAGCAGGCGATCGAAGATGCTGATTCATAATTTATGCAGATTGCCATCGAACATGTTCCCTCTTTTTCCTCCGTATTTGTTATTGGAGAAGATGTAGATTCGCTTGTGTTGTTGCCCTGCTAAAGCCAGAAAGATCCAGAATCTTTATTTGCGCAAGCCGGTTAGAGGAAAAAAGGCGGATGTGTTCTATTCTATTTAAGTATATCCATTAAAGTATGTTATTTCGGCATACATCGGCGTTGTTCGATCAAGGTAAAATTCAATTCCTCAAAACCTTGGGAAAAAATCCAATATCAACAAATGCGATTCAGGTATTTAACGACCCCAATGCTGAAGTCGGTGCCGCTGGCGAACTGTTTATGTTAAGGCAGTATGGTGCAGAAAGCGAACACCGCAAATTGGACTCTGCGGTATACGAACTTTGCACGGGCCGCGCCGTCCCAAAAAATTCATTCGAATTAGCAGCGTTGCCACTAACATCAGATGCGTGCCATCATTATTTATTGCGTACCTATTATCAAGTACAGAGCTAGCGGGGAGTTAAGAAACCTCCAGAAAATATAGATGGCGAAGAATAACCACAGGACTGGACGCAGTACTGATAGCAAAGGAACCAGCTCTAGATATTTTATATAAGAACATCTCATGCAGATGCAAGAAAGGTTGTGGATCTGCTTATGGTTGCCGTAAAATAGGATTAAAATGTTCGATTCTGTATTTACACTGTACTGGGATGTCCTGCGAAAACATTCTGGACTAGATTGCGTTAGACGACGACAATGCAGAAGATGCCGAAAACCTTTACGATCAGTTACAGGATAATGACTAGCAAACATACAACGCCGAGTTTGACGAACAAATCCAAATATCGACTGTGAATTAGGCCTCTTGGGGATAACACGTTAAAAAAACGAGCCGATCAACTCTACATCAAGGGTGGTGTGGAAACGAGTTAAAAATGATACTTTCTTGTATCGTGTATGCACAATAAATTTGGCGCCTAGGTCAACAATAATTAGGAAATATTGACCGTAGACACTGATAATTAAAAAATGTTTATATCGGAATATGTATGGGCGCACTTCAAAACGTCATATCATTTATTATATACGACCAAATGTATTAAATCAGGCATACGGAGACTTAGGAATCATTACCCTTTTAGAAAAAAAATATTACATAATTGTTTCATAGCGATCCTTGTTTTAATCCGCGCTGAAATTCTAATTTGTTAAACATTGCAAATCAATTCCCTACTTTGGCGCGTTGTAAAGTGGAAACTATTGGTCGCAGACAAAAAAATGTAGAAGTTAAGATTGTGCACATATTTTATTTAAATTTTTTTTTTCGATAGCCCTTACCACAACGGCGCTGAGTTTTCATCCCTCCACCCCTCGAGCGGCAATTCCTTGGGGTCGCAAACTTAGGTGTAGTATCAGGGGACCCATGTCTACCGTCCCACCAAATTTCATTTCTTTCCGACCTTTTGCGAATAGGAACCACCCACCGCTTGGACTAAATGTCCAGATCTAGATATTAAATCTGTCTCTAATTGACTTGAAAAATACAATGTGTGGTAATATACCAAACTTAACATGCAGTATCAATAAGAATGCAACTTCTCTTTGTACGTATTTTATTGCCAAAAAGAATACACATTTTTAACATTTAAATACGTTTATGTTCAATAATTAATTACCAAAGGATATATCGATTTCGATATTTTCTTCGACCTACTATTTACTATTGCTATTTCTTAAACAGTAACAGATAATTGGTTAAATTAGACAAAAGTTGGACGGTTTTGTGCTAATTAAAATGGTGCCAAGAAACCTGTTGTATCTACAGAGACATTCCAAATATCGCACAAAAAATAATTAATTTAAAGATATGACATTTTGTCCACCTAGCCGAATTTACATATCCGGTTAGGACTGAGAGGAAAACATTCCTTTGTTCTATGTTGATTGTGTAATTTTATATTGCTTCGCTGGCCCTTTATCAGCTATTTTTTATTAAAGGAACTGCCACTCCCTTTGGTATAAATTTAAAATGAAAAAGTATTATTGTGAAGTGGCTTTATTTGCATCTGTAAAGCTACAGACCGTTGTTATTGTACATTTTTATAGCATTCCGGGCGAATAAAAGAAATTCAATATAACAAGTTAACTTGAGGGAAGAGTTTATAAAAAAATACAATGTTTAACTAGACCAGTTAAAAAGTTTAACTAAATAGTACCCAGGAACTTCATGCTACTATTCTAGATAAATGCAGATTTTAGAATAAACTGTGCTGCTGCTTTTTTAAAACTTGTTTACTTGAATTTTACAAGTAGGGGGAGAGGGAGTTTTTATAAAAAGGCATTTTAGATATATAACATTTATTATGACTTACAAAAGCACTTTTGGTGTTTTATTAGGTAGTATTCCTCTAATTTAAAACACTTATTATTTATCCTAAAGTATTTGCTTTAAACAGTTTCCGGTCCACGTTTTTTTGCAGCAGCATATTTTATTGTTAAAAAGGTATACATTTATATTCATCAGTTTTAAACTAACAGTTTGAGAATTAGGTAAATTGTGCGAAATATAGAACTATATAGAGATTATTACTGAGCTATGATCATTTATGATTTTAAAGTTGGTCTCACCCAAAAAAAAAGTAAAGAAAAACATGTGTTGGCATTTGGAGACGAAGCATTGTCTCGGGCTACTGTCTAAAGAAGGTTTGGAGAGGTCTTAGTAGCCTTAAGGGCAAGAGCATGAAAGAAGACCACAGCGCATAGAAAACGTGGCTGCTGTCAGAAGATTGATCTAACAAGACAATCTCTGCACTTACCAAATTATAGTTATAGGATCCACGGCCATTCATAAAATCCTACATAAAAAATTGCACGTCAGAATAATTGTTTTTCGATGGTTGTCCGATTATGTAAATTTTAAGCAAACAGCGGAACGTGTACAAATTTAGCAGGGAAACTTTTTTGAACTTTTTTGAGAAAAGAAAGAAATTTTAAGAAATTGCGCTAATCTTAAGGGAACATCTATTATAATTGTAGGAGACTTAATTGAAAAAGACCGAGCAGAAAAAAAGATATTAGTAGAGAAATTAAAAGTATCGCGAACTAATAAAAAGAAATCTTACATCAAAGGGCTGAATTAAAATAACTGGATCAAGATTCTAACTTTTCTCCTCCTCCAGCAAGAAAAGCATGCAGTGAATCAACAACTCCGTCTCCTAAATAATTTGAATTTGTAGAAGAGTCAGTTTTAATCTCTTGCATTATCTCTTGCATTATCAAATCCATAAAAAAATGTAAAGTCCAAGTCTACGCTGACGATACACAATTATATTACAGTTTTAAAAACGATCATTCCTTAACTGCTAATCAGCTTATTAATGAAGATCTTAAACTTATTTATGAACTTTCTTTTCAACATAATTTAAAACTAAATGCACTGAAATCTTGTGTTCTGTTTTTTGGTTCAAAAAATAAAAAAGAACTTGTTAAAAATCAATTTAATATTAATATTAATAACACCAAGTTGCCAATTGTTGAATCAGCTAGAAATCTTGGTATATATTTAGATACAGATTTAAGATTTAGATAACATGTAGGTAAAATTACCCGTTCAGCTTATCTTTCTTTAAAATTACTTTACTCCAGCAGGCATATTCTTAATCAAAATCTACGTATAAAACTCTCGTCTTATCCAAACTAAGCTACTGCGATTTTATCTATGGACCCTGACTAGACTCGAACACTCAGTATAGAATTCAGAAAATTCAAAATTCGTGCAAAAAATTAATATTTATTCTTACTCCTAATGTAACTCTTAAAATACGAGAATTAAATTGGCTTAATTTGAAGGAACGCAGGACACTCCATTTAGGTAACTATTTTCATAAATTAATAAAATGCATAGACAGCTCTTCCTCACTAATTAAAAAGTTTATAACTTGTAAAACAATTCATGATCGAAACCTGCGCGACGTCACAACTTACACAATACCCCGTCATCGAACAGCCCTATTTAAAAGAAGTTTTGTATATAATTCTATTAAATTGTACAACTCTCTTCCTTTAGAATTAAAAGAACTAAACATAAATTTATTCAAAAAATAATTTAAAAAATATTACGTTCAAAATTTTGTTTGAGCTTAGATTTAATTGACCTTTTTAGTTTTTTACTTTTGATTACATTTTTGAAAACTATTTTTTAGCTTTATATAGAAAAAAAAAAATAAAAAAAAAAAACAAAAATTAATTATTGGAATTTTTGCTCCATTGCAAATATATTTTTTTTGTTTTTGTTTGTTTTTATTTGTTTTTGTTTTTATACATTGGTGTTTTAGTGGATAAGTAGGAGTAGCTATTACAGCTAGACTTCGCCACTGATTGCATCAGTATTCTTTTTTATATTCCCTTGTAAAAAAAAACTTTGTAAACATATATACATTATTTTCCTCTAATAAAGACGATTTATTATTATTATTATTATTATTAACTCAAGTGACGAAACTTATAATTATCCTTTTTTACTACGTTCCAACACATTAGGAAAGTAGAGTATAAGTCTTCCAATAACCGTCAAAATACAAAATGCAATGATGAATCTCAGTACATGTACTTAGAAGAATTGTGAAAGCCATTAAGTTAGAGGAACAGATGACAGCCGCACCCGCTTAGTACACTCAAGTATGCTTTCCTGCTGTTCTTCACGAGGTGTCAGTAAGAGAATTAATGCTATATCACGACAATGCATCCTCGCATAAAACAGAAGCAACGTTACGATTCTTGTAGGAAAACAACATTAAAGTTGTTGAACATCCATCGTACTCGCCGGATCTCGCAATGTGTGACTTTTGGTTATTTTTTGAAATATAATAGTTATTATTTTCGCTGGCCACCTACACTTTCCAAATAAATGAAAATCAAGACGATTATACAAGATTCATAATATAAAACAACTTAAAATTAGGCTAGTTACTCCCAATAAAATTGCGAAAGAAATTTAGACACATATCAACCTACAAAAATCTTCCGGGGAGGACCTTATTACTGGAGAAATATTAAAGAAACTTCCAAGGAAGGACATCGTTAAATTGACTTATCTTAAAAATTCAGCATTTCGCCTTAAATATATATCAGATGCGTGGAAAATGGCTGAAATTATCCTAATTTGTAAGCCAGGAAAACCTCCAAATAAAGTGTCATCATATATTGTTGTTACCAACAATATCTCACTTATTTGAAAAGCAACTGCTTAAATGACTAAAACAAATAATTGAAAATAAAATCCTGAACCCTTCGCGCCAATTTGGTTTTAGAAACAAACACTAGACAATAGATCAAGTACACAGAATAGCCGATATCATTGAAATAGCATACGACAAAAAACGTATATGTTTAGCTTTATTTCTTGAAGTAGTCCAAGCATTGGACAAGGTTTGGCACGCTGGCCTGGTATAGAAACTTGAAAAAAAAAGACAATATATCGAAATTCTTCAATCATATCTAATGAAATGAAAGAAATTAAAGCAGGTGTCCCACAAGACAGTGTGCTAGGACCGATTTTTTACTATTATACACCAGCGATATTCCTCAACAACAATGTATTAAAATAGTATAAAGACCTCAGAAAAAATCCGAAAAACCTGCAACAGAATCAATCTATGAACAAAAAAGTGAAAAATAAAAATAAATTAAGCTAAATAAGTGCATGTTGATTGTACTCTTCGACCAAATAAACAAAAACAAATAAGAATAAACAATGATGATACTTCGTATCACGATTCGGCCAAATACCTCGGAATGAACCTAGATGTACGACTTAAATGGAAAGAGCAAATAAAAAAAGCATAAAGAACTTGAATTTATATTAAAAAAAAAATGTATTGGCTACTAGGCAGAAAATTCAAGTTGTCAGTGTACAGCAAACTGGTGATTTATACAGAATGTGAACTTCTTAGATAAGTAATTAGGACATAAGATTTTTAGATTAAATTTATAGTTTAGTCAATAATGACTAGTAACAATGGAAAAAAAAGTTTATGAAAAATTTTCCAAAATCGTTCTGGGTCTATGAATTTTTTTTGCAGTTATGATCTAATTATTTGTTTTGTATTCCACCAACACCTTAAACACATTACTTACAGATGTGCCTATAATAACATATTTTGAAAATATTATTTTATTAAAAATTAGCAAAATTGTAAAAGAATATTTATAGATTTTTGACTTGCAGGTAAAATTTACGTTGTTTGATTGGAATCAGGATGTTTTAGTTGACTGGCATTGTGATTGTTAACTACAGCCAAAGATTTTCGTCTAAGTACTCAAATACGCTTTTTTTTTGAGGAACCGGTTTGACAATCCATTATTAAAATAGTTCTGGTAAAATATGCTTTAAAAAAAATAGAAATGCTCATTCCCATAAAAAAAAATATTTAAATTATTGTTCCGTCCATTCGGTAATCCGAGAAAGCAGTTCACCGACTATCCATTATATTTTTTTTAATTTCAAATTAGTTACTTACTTTAAAATAATTATCAGTTAACTTTTAAGTTATCAGAGTAAAAAAAAATAAAACTTATTAATTCTGTTGAAAAATCTATAAAAGACACTCGGTAAGATATTAATTTATATCTACAAAGAAACCGTAGCCAACAAAAAAACACAATTCACAATTGCAACGGAAATTTCCGCAATTCGTGTTGCACGTCTGCGAACTAACTTCCTTTCGATAAACTGTGGCAATTATTTATGCAATTGCAGAAAATAGCGACGGACCTATTTTTATTATCTTCGTATTGCGGCTGAAAGTCAGGGGCAAAAGTAGGTAAAATTGGCATTGCGAATCGTTCTAATAATCGTATAGTCGACGGCGCAGATACATTTTACTATTCAACAATTAAATATCAGTATTAATAATATATCTATACATAATTCATAAAAACACCGGCGTCGTTCAGACAAATAAAACACAGTTGTCAAACTGCAAAAAAGTGATGCATTCAATTCCATTACAGCTAAACGACTGTGTACGTTTAGCGCATAGTACCCTTCGAGCAAATATATTCAGAGCTAGGATGACATAAATATTTTATGCCTGGCATCGTTGTACGACAAGCACGTTTAAATCAGATTAATGTTGTACAGCTTAATTTTAGCGATCTGCTATTAGTTGAATTAAGCATTTCTCAAATTTCTATTTATAGAGCACAATATAGCCCGTTATAAATGCCGCTACACGTGGACTGAGATATCCAATCGTAAATCTGTGATTTTGCTTAATTTACATTCTAATTGGTTTTTCGCCACGATTGGCTGTGTCATTGCCGTATTGAGTTTTTTTTTTAAGAGGTGAAATCCGTTAAGCACATCCTTTGCTTGGTTCAATCGCAATAGGATAGTGTGGAGACTCCTGGAAACGTTCAGATCCGCTCAGTATACCCACTAAAACACCTCTCGTCTTCTTAAGTGGCTGCTCCTGATACTGCTGTAGGCACTGCTTTAGCTGTTTTGGACCCTTCCTTGTACATCTACTGCTCTTACATCCTTCTCTTTCGTTTTTATGATACGTTTTGCGAACTTGCTAATGGTATTCCAGTTTTATTTCTTTTCTAACATCTTGTTTAGTATATTATCTGGTGTTAACTTTCCCATACTGTTTACTACTTCAGTTCTATCAGTCATCCATCTATCGCACTTGAAAATGGTATGCTCAGGCGTGTCTTCGATTTCGCAGTATATGCATTCTTCATTATTTGCCACCTTAAATCTGCATCTGTAGGCCTGAAAGCATCCGTGCCCAGAGAATAATTGCGTAAGGTGATATGTCATTTCTCCATGCTTTCTTTTGAGCCATGGATCTAGAGTGGGTATAAGTCTTTTCGTCCACTGTCCGACGTTTGTTTCTGCCACCTATTCCTCTTGCCACGTTTATATAGTTCTTTCAGACGCTGTTCTTGTTTCTATTCGCTCTAGCATAGCGCACCTTTCTTCTACTAGAAAATATAGTGGTGGGGTTCTGGCTATCACCAATAGTGCTTTTGTCGACGCGGTCCTATACGAGCTCGTTCTTCTTATTGCAGCTTTACTTTGCACCCTTAGAAGTAAATCTTGGTATATGTTTCTTTTCATTGCTCTGCTCCATATGGTGACGCCATAAAGCATAATTAAGTGCGGCACTGTGAATAGTATTCTGCTATTCCCCTCCCGTGTACCTCCAATACTGGGTAACAGCCTGCTTATATTTTTGATTGCCTTACTTGCCTTTTCTGCAACATTTCTGACATGCTGACCTATTATCATATTTTTTTCAAAGTATATTCCCAGGTACTTAATACATTCCTTGCTTCTTATGTTTACGCCTTCCACTTAGATTTTAATTTCTTATAGCTTTAGCCCTCCTGCTAGAATAATCACCTCTATTTTTTCTGGAGCTAGGCTAAGTCTTTTTGGGCATAGCCACTTTGTCACCTTTGAGAGTACTTTATTTGTAGTTGTCCTCAGTTTTTCTTCGTCTTTTTCCGTTATCACTATTCCAAGGTTGTCTGCGTAGGCTATCAACTTGACTCCTCGCTGTACCGGAATTTTCATTATACCATCGTAGTAGATATTCCACAGGGTTGGTCCTAGTACAGATCCCTGAGGAACTCCACAAGTGACGACCATTTTTCCATTCTGTCCCACGTAGAGCCATCTGTCTTCTAGGTAGCTAGCTATTAGGTTGTAGACATACGGCGTCTCCACTTTAGTTCTTCCAGGATACCGTTCCACGGGGCAGAGTTAAAAGCATTACGTTTGTCTACTGTTACGAGCATACACCTTTTCCTTCCTATTTTCTTGGCTTCATCAACAATTTCTTGTACTTTTTGAAGGGCTCCAACTGTAGATCTTTTTTCTCGGAAGCCGTATTGTTCTTCAGCTAGGTCTCAACTGATTTCTATTTTTCCGTTTCTATTTTTCCTGTCTTGAGAGTATTAACTGTTCCACTAGTTTTCAGAGAACATTTAATAGGTAGATGGGTCCTGTTGTTCTGGCCATGCTTACCTTTCTATATTAGCACCAACTTTGCTAATTTCCATTCTTTGGGGAGTGTTCCTTTCCTAACGAGCTCGTTTAGGATTTCCAGTACTCTGTCAGGATTGCTCCGTTACTATTGCCTTTATGATTTCCGGGGACAAACCGTCTGGCCCTGGTGCCTTTTTTCTTTTACTTTATTACTGGCTACGGTAAGCTCTTGTTTAGTGAATATCGGTATATTTTCTTCGTCCGCAAGTAGTCTCTCTCATTTTATCACAGGGTGTGAAGGGAATAGTTTTTTTGCCACCTCCATTTGTTTCTCTTTAGTCAGCCCTATTTAATATCCTTTACCCCATAGATCTTGGTCTAATTCTTCTACTACTTTTTTCCAGGCATTTATTTTGTGCTTCAGCAATTGATTTCTTCAGAGTTGCTCGACTTTCTTGGCAGCCATTTTTTGAATTTGAAAGTTTCTCGTTTTTACTCTGGTCATTTCCCTTTTTACTTGAATACAGACTCTTCTTTTTTCTGCGACCTCATCTGTCCACCAGTAGATGGGTTTTTTTATGTTTTAGGTTAGCTTTCTTATTAAAAGTTATATTACAGGCTGAGGTTATAATTTTACACAGTCTTTGCATCTAGCTCTCTTCCATCATGCTGCTCCAACTTAGATCCTACTTCTTGTGTCATTTTGGCAATTTGTTTTTTTTTTTGACTGTCCATCCTCTGCTTTTTCTTTTATTTTGGTATTCCCCATCTCGTTCAATTAATTCGTATGTAATATGTTGGTGGTAGCTAAGTGTTTCTGCATCTAGGGCTTTCCAGTTATAAACGCTTTTACTAATTTTGTTGGTGCTAAACGTTATGTCTATATACGACTTGCTGTCTCCCTTTATGAAAGTTGGTGCGTCGTCTTTATTGTCGATTATAAGGCCTTGTTCTGCTAGCCATTCCGATAGTATTTCACCTCTTTTATCCTTTCCCAAAGATACTATTTTAGGTTGAAATCTCCTTCCACGATAATTTCCCTGTTCTGATTTTTCAGTATTGAGTGAGCGCAGGTAAACAGTGTTTGTTTATCTAGTGTTGTAATAACATTACTGTTTGGATTTAAAATAAAATGACTTTTTGAAGGCCTTTTGAAAGTGATGGAAATAATGTAATCCCTAAATGGAAGAAGTAACTTTTATTTAAAAAAATGTCTTCTTTAAATGTAAATAACGGATATATTCCATAAAATATAAAAACGTTATGTTTATCTGCGGAACCGTGTATTTTTAAAGACCTAAAAAATGTAATTAGATGTCTTGCTATGTAAAGATTTATTTACATTGATGGGAATGAATAAGAAAATATAGTAGAAAGTACATTATACAAAAAATTAAAGAGGTATGATACTTAGCCGATGAAATCTCGTAGAGTTCGCGCATGACGTATTGTGGTGTGGAATATGGCCATGAACAGATTTAAATTTATTTTTATCACACTTCAAAAAAGAAAGAGGTATTTGTTTTTTCATGTTTACGGATAATTCCTTAACACGGAGTCCGATTTCAATGATTTTTTTAAGAGGGTACTTCAGAGGTGTCCCATATAAATTTGATCAAAATCTAATAATTGAGTCCCTGAAAAAATCTTCAAACTCTTAATTTTTATGTTATGTTTATCGGTGATTCTTTACCACTTTGTCCGATTTCTATGATTTTTTTTTGTCAGTAAGGGGGTACCTCAGGTGGTCCCTTATAAATTTGGTCAACATGTGGTGACGGCATCTGCACGATTCTGAAGTCATGTAAAGTATGCCTCAGCTCAGCGTTGCCAACCTATCTATCTTTAGACCGCCAGAAAAAATCAAATATCGGTAGAAATCATGAGAAATCGGTAGATTTAAATTAATAATAGAGGCAGAAATATATTATTTCAAATAAAATATGTTATTAGAGTCACAAACTAGTTTTTTATTAAAACAGATAGAACAATAAAATAAGAATAAAGACAAAGTAAGTTAGACAAATAATATAATTAAAACATTTATTAAAAAATACAAAACTTAAAATAAGAATTTAAATTGTTTTTTTTTTTATTTAGATGTCTTTCTGAGGTAGTAAAAGTTTTCTTATGGAAGATAAAATTAATTTTCAATAAAGATTTTTTTATTTATACATGTTTCACTTATTTTTTTCCTGTAGTTTGGTATTTTTTGTAACAAATAAATTTTCATACGAAAGGCAAAATACACTGAGTAAAATATTTTCCACTATTGAGAAAAAGGATGATATTCATTTGTTTTTACAATAGTAAAAATTTCAGTTTTTCAATAAGTTTTGTTTTGAAATAACTGGATATTATTTCAACGCAGTAGGTTTTTTAATTTGTAGAATATAAATTTCGCTCATTCATAAATTATTTTCTATCAAAAAACACATTTTGTTTTAATTATATTGTTTTCACTAAATTCATATTTATTATATAAATAACAAGAAAAAATTAAAATTTTTCAAATTTGGTTAAATTTATGCGATAATAAAACAAATATTTATTTATATAAAGTTGTATCCAATAGCTCGAAAAACGAGTATGAAGTTCCATTTTTATATCATCTTAAAATTGATAGGAAAATTTTTATTTTTCACATCAAAAACATAACCAAATTAAAGTCCAAATTATGTTTTTTTTTTTTTAATAATAGACGAATATTTGACATAGTAATATTTGGCAAAACATTAGTATATTGATATCCTGAATCTATATTTAATATAATGGCTATACCTTTAATTCATTTGCACAATTTGGTATACAAACCCAAAAAATTATCCGTTATTAAGTTATTATAAATATTAATTTATACTGTTAGCTGATTATATAAGAAAATTAGTATAATAGGGAAAGAAAACATGAAATTTTTTCTCTAAAATCAGCCGATTTTGAATTAAATGAGATCTCAAATCAGCTGATTTTTAGAGAAAAAAGTCATTGATGCTTTTTTGTAGAGCGGACATTTTCCCATTGACGTTTACTTTTGGCAAGCCGAGAAAATGTGAAATGCGCAAGTTACAAGCAAAAAAGTAAAAAAAAAGTCACTTTTTCATTAAAAATCGAGTTTTCTCAAAAACGGCTGCTGGAACCGATTTTAAAAAATATATTACGCCAATCTATAGTCCTTCAGAAATACTTTGACCGAAAAAAAAGTCTAGTAAATAAACTTTTCATTTAAAGTTGGTTCCCAAGCACCGTGAAGAGAGAAGAGTTTTATTGGCTGAATTGATAAATTAACTATGCCAATTAAAAAATAAGTTATTTAATAACGAACAATAAAATATTTAATGCCCGGAAATAAATAATATATATTTTACAAATAGGTAAACAGGTATCAGATGACAGCTCAAATAAGCGATTAAAAAGGGATAGACACGAATTCATTGAAGCCGACTAAACTAGTTTTATGCGGGTTAATCCAATACAAATTCAATGTTTTATATGACAAATTGTATACCACTATATGGTTAACAGAAATATCAATCAAGTAGGCAAAGTGTATGGGATGGGATCTGTATCTGTAACGTGTGGAGGGTGGGTTAACCCACGGCACTTAGGCCTCATTAGGCCCATTGTGCATCCTCCTGAGAAGATAGGCACCTCCTAGCTCGTGAGTCAACCTACAGATTTAATGTAGTTGACAACGTCGCCAAGAGGTGCTTCTCTTATATCGGCCGGTGTTCGCCGATACTCGTCGAACACAAATCTTCTATTATATGAGAGCATCGAGCAATCGTAAAGGATATGCTCGATGGTCTTAGCTTCTTGTTCGCACCCTCTGCAGAGTGCGGATTCTGACAGCCCCATGATATGGAGATGCTTTGTTACTTGGCAATGACCAGTCAGAATGCTTGTGACTAGACGCAGATTCTGTCTAGTCAGTCATGTAACAACCAGTTAATCCTAAATGTAACAACCAGTTTGCCTAAAGACCAACGCTCGTCACCAAATGTAACAACCAGTTATGTCTAAAGACCATTTACAACTACTGAGAGGTCTTTAGCTACTGTTACTATACTATTAAGGGATAAAGGCAGCGCTTGTCACCAGCCCTAGGGTCCTGGAGTCCTGAAGGAACATCCATTCGCCAGTGGCAAAATAAAATAATAAAAGAAAATAATAAAAATACAAAAAAAAAAAAAACATCCCTTAATATGTCGCAGCGGTTTTGGCAACTGACTTAAGACTCTCAAGTCCTTAAGGGTAGGAACGCCGAGGCTTAACATGCTCCGAATATTTCTTACTGGTTTTTGGAAAGAGGTGAGAATAAAATAGGTTAATAAACAATAACACGTATATTTAAATATAAGTAAAAAATGAATAACAAATTTCAATAAATCAAAACAATCTCTATTTTTGAAATAAGACATAGCAAAAATTACTACCCACAATTGTAAATCTTTGTTATGATAAACCATGCTAATATAATATAATCTATGATGAAACTTTGATATAAAGAAACCTTTATTACAGTCAAGTATTTGTTTACTTTCAGTGTTGTCAGGATAACTTAAGAGCTCCCTGGCAACTCTGCAGTTTCTTGTTTCATCCGTTCATCCCATCTTTCCTTGAATTTCACAAGGGAATATTCTTTAATTAGGTCTGTCACTGCTGATTTTGTAAGACCAATAGAAAAAGCCAGGTCCAAAAAGTATTTGTTTGAATTCTTAGTTTATGTCTGTAACTTAAACATTGGCAACGACTGCAAGCAGTGATGTTGTTAAAGAATGAAAATTTGTTTATTTCATTACAATAATGAATCTTCTAACTTCCAGTGAGGAAATACTTAATTTGAAGAAACAATGGAATGAGTTTAGAATTCTGAACAAATTAGAAGAGAATCCTGTAGTATTCCACCCAGATATTCAATCATTTTTAACCAATAACCAATAACAAAAAGTACAATAGAACAGAAAATTCTTTGGTATCTAGTTTATTTACAGCGTTCAAGAATCAAAATATGAATATTGTAAAGAAATATGAGCGCACCAAGAAGATAAAAGGGATGAAAAAACAATGTATATGGACTACCGATTTTGTCAGGCCAATAGAAGCGCCAGGTCCAAAAAGTATTTGGTTGGCTGCTTTCTTGGCGAGTAAATCAGCAAGACGGTTACCTTTCGATGTGGCGTGACCTTTAATCCATTTTAAGGTGACCACGTTGTTGATGGATACTTCGGCCAAAGCTTCGTGACATTCTAGTACTAACCCTAAATAAATTCGTGGTCTGTTCAGGGTGAGTAGTGCTTGTCTGCTATCTGTATAGATGAGCATGTTCCTTCCAGTGATATTGTTTCTGGTTATTTCTTTTGCTGCTATGAGAATCCCCGTTAGCTGTGTTCGAACTACACTGGCACTATTGCTCACAGCCCATTTTATATTTAGTTTTAAGAATCTGGAGTATATTCTACATCCTGAGTCTCGTTTTGTTTTAGAACCGTCGATGTAGATATGAATCGTACCTGCCACTTCCGGCTCTTCGTTTTTTTTTTTCACGTGTAGAGAAGTAAGTGTTATTTGCTCCTAAAGGATGCATAATAGATCTCGCGAAAGCTAAGTGATGTGGAGCAACTCTTCTTACAGATATAATTAAAACTCATTTTTGCCTTTTTATAAATAAATAAACTTTGTAGAGAAATTGAGGCTAAAATTTATTAATCAGCAGATTTAAAACAATATATTTTATAAATCTATTATCAAGCTATTAAGATACAATAAAATATACATTTAAAAATACATATCAATGGCAATGTTTCATTTTTCTTATATTAGTATTCGTTGCTTTCATGATTTATTCATTTTTGTTTTATTTCTTCTTTCTCTTTTACTACTCAGCCTTTTACATTCGAATGCATACATTGAAGAACGTAGCTAGAGATACCGTTTTCTTGGTAATGTTTTGTTGCAGATTCCATTGCATTAAATTTTGCCCTTATCAGCCACTCTAGCGATATATAAAATGCAGTTCCAACCTCAAAAAGACGGAACATATTTTTCTACGAAGAGAACATGTGGATATACGACTATAAAAAAGTAACACTGACTTGGAAGTAGGACAGGGCCGGATCAATGTTAAATGTTATTACATAGAACAGCAGAGGCGTGTAGAAAAATGTTCTTCTACTCTATAGTATAATAAAAATTAACACTAATTCTTCTAAATAAAGAAAATCATAAATAAAACAATAACGTTTATACTTTAAAAGAGCTTTGGCTTTTTTGTCAGTTGAGTTGTTACCGAATTAGTCCGGGAGGTAATGACATATTTCAATAAACCTTTTTTGCATGTTTTATTTTTTGAATATAAATTATTTAAATAATATCTAACAGTAAAAGCATCGTCTTTCATTCCAGTTGTATGACAGGGGGTTGCGGGAGGCTTGCAATTCCATTAAAAAAAGTATAAAATAAAAATATAGTCCTAAAGTGAAACCAAGTGTGATGCTTATTATTAAAGTTGTACATCTTTTTATTACCTACAATTTTGCTATTTAATTTTTTTCCATAGGAATTGTTTTTCCGGAAATCGAGATAAACCGTCATTTACCTTAAAAATTCACCCCTTTCCATTTCCCGGTCTCAGATCGCACGTATATTATTTTCCTTTTATTTCTGTTATATTCTCTTTCTTTTCCAATAAGTTTCATCCTACTATTTTTTTTTTCACTTTTTACGATTTTCAAAGGCGTTAGCCCTGGTCTAATTTTATGACCGTTCTGGAAGCATTCTGCACAAATTTAAACATACCTACCGTAATTCAGGGTGTTCATGATAAATATCTATGAATTCTTCAATTTTACTTTTTATACGAGACATATTACACAACGCTAATCACAGAAATAGACAACTATTCAACTTTTGAAATTAGACAAGTCGAAACTTATCGAACACTTCATATATCTCTGACACAAATTTTTGTGTGCTTACACAGGACTATGAAGATCGGATAGAAGGAGGCGAATCGGAAATGTTCAAAATTCAAATTTCTGTCCATCTTTTTATACAGTTCGCTAAATTGACTATAGTTGGCAGGTCGAACGTCACTACTATATTTTCTATATAAGTCAATGTATATAAAATGATTGTTTAAAAAAATGTACCTTTGTACAAGTAACATGAGTGACAAAAAACATTTAAGCCAGATTAATTTCGTTCCAGATTGTAAAACAGGATACAAATCAGATGTAAAACTGAAGGAAATACAAGGAGAAATCAATTCAATGTCTTTTTAAAGCTTCTATTTTAAGTAAAATAATGTATTTATGTCTAAATATAATATTTATTGTAAACACGTATCACGGAGTGTAGTTCATTTCATTACAAGTTTCTATAAAATAAAATTTTACAGTCATAGATCCTGACTTGCAAACAACAATAATTATACATAAAATTTAACTTACTAGAAAAGAAAATTTGTTTTTTAATGTTAGATAAAGAATTGTTTCTGTTATTTTTTTGTTAGACCACAATTTTGTTATTGTAAATGTTTTTTATTGGATCCTAAACGCTTAGAACAGTGACAGCATATACGCGGTGGCCCAAAAGTCTGGAAACGGCCAATTATCTCGTAAATTGCTAATCCGAATTATACAAAATTTGGGGTACACCTATTTTGGGATACGGAGATTCCAGATTTGATATTTGAAATGTTGCCAGATTTGCCGTTTCTCTTATATTATTAGTCACTTTGGTTTTTCAAATTCATCACCCTGTATATTCAGTCATTATTGGAATCTCCTATTCAATACGAGTTTAACCATATGTAACACTTATGATTTTATGTAGTCTGGAAGGTCTTAAATAAATAAAACAATCATGGAGAAATGTGGTAGACGCATTCCACCATCGATTATAGTACTGTCAACTCACAAATGGAGCACATTTTGAACTCTTGATAAAGTAACCATTATGTTAAAAATGTTATCTTTCAACTGTTACATTTTAATGTAATCAAAAATAGGTAGTTTATATTTAAAAATTTATTGAGACAATTAGGCGTTGCCAGACTTCTGTTTTATTTATTTAAGACCTTCCAGACTACACAAAATCATAAGTGTTACATATGGTTGAACTCGTATTGAATAGGAAATTCCAATAATGATTAAATATACAGGGTAATGAATTTGAAAAACCAAAGTGACTTATAATATAAGAGAAACGACAAATCTGGCAAATATCAAATCTGGAATATCCGTATCCCAAAATAGGTGTACCCCAAATTTTGTACAATTAGGACTAGCAATTTACAAGATAATTGGCCATTTCCAGACTTTTGGGCCACTCTGTATATCGTCCCTAGGGCCGATAGAGCACATTCTAGAGATCATGCTGTTCTACACTTTTTAAAAGATATGTTTAAATATTATGAGACTCTTTTTACCTATGGTACTGTTAGCAAAATAAAAAGAGGAAAGCCGAAATTAAATGATGAGGCAATACATAGCCGCAGCTAGGGCGTGGCAAAGGTGGCATTTGCCACGGGCGCACGATGGGCAAGGGCACACGATAGTGGGCCGCATTAGTTCGACAACAGAAAACAGAAAATTTGAAAAACAGTGGTTAATGAAAATAATGGTAAATGGCGAAAGAGTGGCCAGAAAATGGATTATATACTGCAAAAAGCTAGACTCAATTCTTTGCTTTTCATGTAATAATAGAAATAGTGTTTGGATAACCGGATTTAAAGGTTGGAAATATTCGAATCCATTATTGCCTCCTAACGGTACGCCACCGTAAAAATTACATCCGGCTAAAGGCATTCGAAAAAAAATTAAACAAAAGTGGGTTTATTGATAATCAGTTTTTAAAAGCTATGCAAAAGAGAAAAACAATTTTGAAGGTAATACTTGATGCCATTCTACATTGCATAAAACATAATGATGCGCTGAGAGGCACTTCTGAAATTATCGCTTATTCAAATTGTGGCAAATTTCTACACACAATTGAACTGATTAGCCACTATGACAGTATCACTAAAGATCACATTAAGGTTCACAATAAAGGTCAGTTGACCTCTTTTTCCCTTACCATACAAAACGAGACTTATAAATCTCTCGTTGAGAGAAATGTTTTTAAAAAGAATTGTTATTACTGTTTCTTAAATAAAAACCCAAAATAAATTATATTTAGTATTTAATGTTAATGTTATCGTTACAAGCTATGATATCAGACTGCCTTTATTTTTTAAAATGTTACTAGGAAAAAAAATAGAGTCAGCAATTCACACACAGTTCACAGAGGTTCATTTATACTGCCGGCGACCAGATACCGTTTTCCTGTAAAAGGTATATGGGTTCATCGATCATAACTCGAGTCTGGTAGCTACAGAAGTAAGGAGGCGTATTATTATTGAGAATATCCAGACTGCAAAATATTTTTCAATATTATTTGACAATACTATAAACGTCTCTCATCAGAAACAATTAGTTCAAATAATGCGTTACGTTAATATTGACTTTACCAGGAAATGTACTATTGAAGAGAGTTTTATGGATTTCATCAATACCCACGAGAAAACTGGCGACGAGCTTTCAAAAGGAATAGAGGAAAAACTAATTGCTGACAAAAAGGATACAACTAACATCAGAGGACAATCATATGATAATTACGCGAATATGGCTGGTTAGTACAAGGTTGTTCAGGCTCGAATTCTATTAGTAAATATTAATGTTCGATTTATCTGTTGTACTGCCCATAGTCTTAATTTAGCGAGAGTTCATGGCGCTCAGATAAATCCAAAAATGCAAACCTTTTCCGATACAGTTCAACAAATATACAACTTTTCTGTTGGATCACCTTTCCGCTGGGGACTGTTGAAAAGCAAACTTAAAGCATCTTTAAAAGGAATAAACGATACAAGCTGGTCGTCATCAAATGCTAACGCTGTCCATGCTTTAAACTCCCAGTTGGAAAAAGTTGTAAACATTCTTGAAGAGGGCAACAACGGACTAACAAATATGTCTATAATTTCAATTGAAAAATCAACAGCAATTAATTTAAATTATGATGAGATTATAAACATATTTGCTGAATCTAAATATAAAAAAGTTCTATTTTAAGTAGTATATTTAATATGTCATTATGTGATTAAAACCAATTTTGTTTTTGTTCAGAGAATATATTTTTAATTATTTTATTTTTAGATTACTCACTTGATATTTTTAGTTTTTTGTTCTTACGTCTGTTTTTATTAGAATGAAATATATATTTCATCAGATTTTTAATTTAGGTTGAGAGAGGCGCAAAATTTGTAATTTGCCACAGGCGCCAACAAGTCTACTTACGGCTCTAAGGCAATATCATGTACATTCCCAAAACTGACTTTAAATTACTACAAATTTAACTGTGAATACCCAATTTATTGCAGATGTATAAGATGACCAAGGACAGGTGAATGTGATATATACGGATTTCTCAAAGGCATTTGATAGAGATAAGCATAGCTTTTTAAATTTAAAACTTTCAGAGACTGGTTTTTCTAACAGCACTTTAGCTTTATTTAGTCATATTTAACAAATAGGACACAATTCGTTATATACAATGGATTTAAATCAGAATCAATTGCGGTTACATCTGGAGTACCACAGGGTTCAAATCTTGGACCTTTACTATTTTTAATATTTGTTAATGATTTATACAATGAAATTAGTTGTAATAAATTGTGTTTTGCGGATGATTTAAAGATTTTCTCAAGCATTAAAAAAATATATCACTGCAATGAGTTCCAGAGAAATTTGAACTGTATTAATAACTGGTGTAAGACAAATATGTTACACATAAATGATTAAAAATGTAAGATAGTTACTTACTCTAGGAAAAAAAAAATATTCCATTCTCATATTCGGTTGGAGATAATGAGTTGGAGAGATGTTCTACTATTAGGGAATTTTTGATGCCAAATTAACCTTCTCAAATCATATTCATGTCAAAATTTCCGAAGCTTTTATAATATATGGATTTATTATTGGAAACTTCAAACAATTTTCAAATATAACACCCCTCAAATTATTATTTAGTACCCACGTGCGTTCTAAGTTAAAACCCTTATTACAACTGCTACGTTCTGGATATAGAACAGGTTCAAAGAAAATTTTTAAAATACCTAGTTTTTAAAATTGATGGAGTATATCCCGAACGTGGTTGTAATTATACGGAGTTGTGTAACCAATTTGATATTAATAGCATGAGTCTAAGAAGGAACACATCCTCGCTTATCTTTCTACTGTAACGGTTGGAACCGTTTTCGTTATTTAGACCCAAACATTGTAACGGTTGGAACCGTTTTCGTTATTTTGACGAAAACATCTCTTTTCTAATGTCATTTGTCGTTTATGCCTTGCGTCAAAAGTTTTTTCATTTCGATTGTCAACGAATAAGTTGATTTAAATTTTTAATTATCTGGGTCGGTAGTGTAGCGGTCTAGCTTATATTTATTTATAGGCAAGTTTATGAGTCTCAGACTGTTAGGCTTCGAATCCCAGACCGGACCATGTGGATTTTTAATTAAATTGCATGGTTCGGTTTAGGATTTGATGTGTGCCGTATTAATAGAAATTTAATTTCTGCTGATATGACATGCAGAAAAAAAAAATCGCCATGCATTACCGTCTCGATGATGGTAAGCGAGGTTTTCCTCACCTGTAAGTCAAATGGTACCATCAATCATCTTTAAGTCGCCCCGGAGCGCCACGTCAAATAATAATAATAGCCCTTAATAATAATAATAATAAATGGCCTTTATTTGTACATACCAAAAATACAAAAAATATGTAGGAATGTACATTTGCCTGGGCGAGATTTAGCCTAAGGCTATTCTTACATCTAACCCTATAAATTCTATACATAGTTTAAATAATAAATACATTTTTTACAATAAGCAAATTCTAGTAAAACATTTGAAAAGAAAAACAATTATCTAAGTGTGTTTATTCAAAAAGAACAAACGAGATAAAAAAAAATTAAACAATTGCACTTATATTATATTATATTATTATTATCCTATGTACTAAAAAAAATTTATATATCGTATAGGCCGTCTGATTTTATAAGGTAAGTTTCAATACCGATATATTGTTGAAAATATATATTTTCCACAAAGATTTCTTAATTAAAATGTCAAATTTGAAACATAACCTCAATACTTGACTAACACACGGATTACACGTTTTATATAATTGTATCTATTATTTTGTTACGAAAAAAATACTATGCTTTACTATATTTAAATATGTTAAATAAGACTTTTCCTTTTCATATTAATTTTAGTCTCTGTGAAACTATTCACTTAATAGTTTAAATTGTTCAATTATTAGTTAAAGGCATTTTATCTATTTCCTATGCAAATCTCCTAGTTCCTTTCTTGATATTTTCACCTTTTCCTTGTAGCCTGGCTGTATCTAGACGGTTTAGAAGTTTAGTTCAAGCTGTATCGAAGAAGTTAATTTCGAGTCATATCTAAGAAGTTTAATTTAAGATATATCTAAAACTGTTTATGGTGATTTCTATCAACAAGTTTATTTCAAGCTATATCAAGATGTTTGGTTCGAGTACATCTGAAGAAGCTTCTGGAGATTTAAGTTTATAAAGATTTATACCTAGGAGTTTGGTGCTGTCCGAAGAGTATCGTTCGAGTCCCTTTGAAGAAGGCCTATACAAATCACTCCTTATATACTACCTCTTGTTACAACAGATAAGTCTATTTTTAATAAATCATCTAAATTTGAATAAGTAAATCTCTGTGAATTTGAATTTGTTGATACCTTATCTAAAACTTTGTTTAATTACAATGTCTTAATGGTTAGTGATTTTCTATATTTTTATCACTAATCGATAGTCAAGTTTAGTAAGTTTTAAATATACAACATGCTTTTTCAAAGTAATACGAGTTATTTAATAACCTGACCCACTCCCAAAATCATTAGAGCTTAAAACACTATAAAAAATAGATAAAATAACAAGTATCATATTACAAAAATGGCGCCTCAATTACTGGGTTAAATAGCTCGTTTCATTGAAATAGATTCCTTATAACTTATCGTTCTAATTCACATAGGTATTTCACAGAGATTAAGGATACTAACTGCAAGTCTTTTATATTTTTACTAATACTTTCTTACATATCATTTTAACCTTTTCTATAAATCTGTGTGCATTGTTTCGTCAAGTTTTATATTGTATCTGCATTTTGTACTAGGTTCAGTGTTTATTTATACATATTTTTACATATTTACACATATTTATTATTTTGCTAGTGATATATCTATATATTTATTATATACTGATAAAAGTGTATAGTTTTTGAATTTTTACCTAACGTTGATTTTTGTGCCTATCGAGTAAAAATTTTTTTTGTTAGTGATAAAACTTTGTGCCTTTAATTAATTAACCTATATTGCTTTTTACATTTATCTGAAGATGATGATAATGAAGTCATACCTAGCACTAATAATGATACATCTAACAGTGAACAATATATTCTGCAATTGTCTTAATTTCCGTACCGTTCCTTTTAATAAGTTAAAATATTACTAAAATTTTATTATTTATTGTCAGGCCAGAGTAGTAAAGATTAGAATCTGGCTTTTTACTATTCTGCTATTACCTACACGACCAAGTTATACTGCCTGTAGTCAAATTTTTTCCTTTAACACAAGTGGAATATTTATTGTCAGGCCAGAATATTATAACTAGCATTTTATTCTGCTATTACCTACACGACCAAGTGATACAGCCTGTAGTCAATTGTTTCCTTTTACATCAATGGAATATTTATTGTCAGGCCGGAATATTATAACTAGCATTTTATTCTGATATTACCTACACGACCAAGTAATACAGCCTGTAATTAATTGTTTCCTTTTACACCAATGGAATATTTAATGTCAGGCCAGAATGTTAAAGATTAGTATCCGGCTTTTTACTATTCTGCTATTACACATGACCAAGTTATACTGCCTGTAGTCAATTTTTTCCTTTAACCTTCGCATTCATGATGATTTTTTTTTACCTAAACACATAGTATCTACCCCGGTAGATAATAAATATTTAATACATTTTGCATGAAAAAAAAAATATGCAAACCCAAGAAATATTCAAATATTTTATATCACAAAACGGAATAGATAACCATGAATCAGTTACGTTTGTAAATAGGGTTGCATAGGTACAGATACAATAGGTGCGCTTGTGCAAGGTGCTCGTATCTGTTAGAACAATTTCAGTTCGGCTTCAATATTTGTTGTGAGAGGTTGTGTTTACTGAAGGTTAAAATATGGATAGCGGTAGCAATTTTGAATATCTTTCTGCGGCACGTGTTTCCAGGTAAGGTTTGGTCATGATACTTATACAGAAGAAACATTAAAAAAAAAATATTATTTATATATTTTTTCTGCTTTTAAAAAATGCCTCTTTATAAATAGTTTTACCAAATTGTAATTTGTTTTTTCCAAATTAGGATGTCTTTTGAAGACAGACAGGATTATTTTCGGAATATGTTGGCTGCCGAATCTGATTCAGATGAAGCTGGGCACGATCCGTATGAAGGCGCCGATAGTGATGAAGAATATTTGCCTGATCAGCAAGATGCTAATTCTGATGCTGAAATTGCCAATGGAGAGATAAATGCAGAGCTGAACAGTGACAGTGAATCTGATAACCATGAGAGTGATTATGATGAACAAGTGGCCAGTTCTAATGAAACTTTTTTCAATAGCAGAGATGGTACAAAGTGGTATAAGAAAAATACTACTTTCTCCCGTCAAGGGGCCCATAATATTATTCGAGAATCATTGTCAATGGGGCCTAGTCCAATTACCAAAAATTTATCGCCAATGGATACATTTTTTTGTATTATGAGTTTGTCCGTTAGAGACCAAATTTGTAGATTTACTAACAAAAAAGCTGAACATTTTTATCGTAAATGGAACGCTGAAAATCCTACGAAAAAGTCTGTTATATGGACTCCAATTACTGATCAAGAATTGACCGCTTTTCTTGGGATTTTGCTTGTGATGGGATCCCAGAAATCAAACCAAGAAAAATTAAGCGTGCTTTGGAAACAAAATGCTTTTCCTCTTTATCGTGCAACTATGTCTGTTAATCGATTCCAAAATATTTTACGCTTTATTCGTTTTGACAACCATGTTACAAGAGCCACTCGTCAGTCTGAAGATAAGGCAACACCGATAAGGGATGTTTTCGAGATGATCAACTCGAATCTGAAAGCCCATTTTAGTCCCTATGAGACCATTACTGTGGATGAGCAGTTGTTTGGATATAGAGGCCGTACAAAGTTCACTCAATATATACCATCTAAACCAGCAAAATATGGTATGAAGATCTGGTGGGCTTGCGATGCCTCAACTTTTTATCCTCTGAATGGCCAAATTTACACTGGAAAAGTAGGAAATATCAGAGACGTGAATCAAGGCGAGCGGATTGTGAAGGACCTAGTTGCTCCCTACAAAAATACAGGGCGAAATGTAGCGATGGACAATTTTTTCACTTCGCTCCCTTTGCTCCAGGAACTCATAACTTGGAAAATGTCCATCGTCGGCACTTTGAAGAAAAATAAGAGGTATGTGCCTGAAGAATATAAAGCGTCAAAAAGGCGAGAGGTGCATTCTAGTAAATTTGGATTTGGTCCAAATGCAACTATGTGCTCTTACGTCCCAGCAAAGGGAAAAGCTGTAGTGCTTCTTTCGTCCATGCATCGAGATTCATCTGTATCCAATATAAAAAAAAAGCCAGAAATGATTCTGTTTTATAATAAAACCAAGGGCGGTGTGGATACAATGGATAAAATGGTGTCTCAATATACCACAAAAAGAGGAACAACCCGTTGGCCTCTAGCGATGTTTTATAACTTGTTGGATATCTCAGCCCTGGCAGCATATATAATATACTTCACCAACAGTCCACATAGTGCGGTAAAAAAATCTCGGCGTAGAGAATTCATACAGAATTTGGGTGAAAATCTTTGCATTCCGCAAATTAGGATCAGAGCACAAAGACCTATGGTAGTCAACAAGTTTGCCATCAAGACAGCAATGAAGTGTATTTTAGGTATGTCTCTGAAAGACTTTTAACTTGAAAAGTATATAAATTTTAGTATTATTACAGGTGAGTCAGTATCTGTATCGAACAATGAAGAGTTTGGAGCTGATGACCTTTCACAACGAGATGCAAGTGGGCGCATCAGACAAAAAGGTGGTTGCTACAAGTGCTACCTAGACACTAAAAGGAAAAGAGCTACACGACAAGCATGTGTCAAATGCAAGAAGCCCGTATGTGCACAACATAGCTTCACACAGACGAAGTGTGAAACTTGTAATATTGGTTCATCACAACTTGCTTAGATGAATGTTCCTTTCTTTTTCTCGTATTGGTATAATTTTTATTTCAATAAACACACACAAACATTTATTTATATGTTTTATTGTTTTTCCAATAGTTTCAGATAGCTTGCTTGATATTATATTACCTAGAAAAAGTATGACATTTCCCTATGATTTCCTATATATCTACCTCGGTAGATACTATTAATTTACGTATATAAAAGGACAAAATTAAATATATATATATAAAAAACTTCGGTAAAAATATTTTCTTTGCATTTTTGGCAATAAATAGAAAAATTGATAACTGAGTCGGAAGCATTTTCAGATTTGATAAAAATTAGTTCAATTATAAGCAAATAAAAATCTAATTATCTACCCGGGTAGATATTATGAATGCGAAGGTTAACACCTTTGGAATATTTATGAGTCAGACCAGACATTACCTTCTAACTTTTAACTGTCTGCTACTGCTTATTTTTTTAAAAGCAATACTGTCTGTAACAGCTACCTTAATTTTTGGTAATATGTATTCAGTTGGTAATATACTATTTAACTGAAACATTTATTAGGATTTTTTTTCTCTTGATTGGTAGTAAATTTATATATTGTTATTAAATTTGAGTAATATTTTGGTTTGTTTGAACATTACCTTTTCCTTAAACTCAGTATTAAAATACCTAAGTTGACTTTGAACTATATTATCTAGCATTTCATGTTTTTTCTTTATATGGTTAAGTACCTCACTATTGCATAACTATTTGATTCCGAACTAAGTTTAAATTATATTTTAATACAAGTAGTAAAAGTTTGTATATCTTTTATTCTTTTTTCAATTATAATTTGAGAATTTATGCTTTTAGCAATATCGTCTGATACCTCTGTATTCATTTTATATTGAAAAGAATTTAGTTGAGTATTGCAAAATTTCATATTTGCGTTAACTTTAGGTTAACAGAGAACTTGCATTACTATATTTTTTTACCTAACTTTATTACTTTGTATATACCTTTGCTGATTTACACTGAGAAAAGTGACAGCATTACGAAGATGTTTCGTATACCTTGCCTGGATGTACTCACTGATGTGTGTACATTGTTAATCTTGATTTTCATAATTTATCTTCTATAATATTATTATATATCTTTATTCACTAGTTGAGTGAATGTGTTATTTATCGTTTAATAATATTATTTTTACCTTTAGTACATAATGTACTATGTTTTTTGAATATCAAGATATTTACCTTTGATTTGAAATGGTTCACCTTTACTTTGTTATCAATATATGCAAATATAGTTCAATGATCATTCTTTCTAGTTTACCTTTCATTACCTTACATACCTTTACTTGCCTTTATCTTATCTTTCCCTGATTGTGACTTTTGTATAGTACAGGAGTGCAGATTTAAATTTAAAATCAATTTTTTATGACATTTGTATGGTATAATAGTACAGATTTAAATTTAAAATCAATTTTTTCATTTTAATCAAAATTTTCTTAAACAAGCACTTAAAGCTAAAGTAGTAAATCTTCTTAGTTTAAGTTATAAATCTTTAGTATTTAAGGACTACAGTAAAAATTTCAGTTGTCTTCATAATTTTTTTATTTTAATAATAGGTCTTAGTTTGTAAGTTCAACAACCATGTGTCTTAAGTCCCTTTTTTCTATGTGTTTAAAATCAATTTATTTTTTTTAAATAAGCACTTAAAAGCTAAAGTAGTAAGTCTTTCTGGTTTAAGTTGTAAATCTTTAGTCTTTAAGGGCTACAGTCAAAACTTCAATTGTTTTCAAAAAACTTATACACAATTATATTGATTGTAGCGATATTTTTTCACAAATTAAATTTAATATACCCTGTTTAAATTCTAGAACCAACAAGCTATTCGAATACCCTAGGGAAAAAACCAACTTGATGTTAAAATCACCCTTATATGTAATGTGTAACAATTACAATAAAATAAGTAGTCATTTCGATATTGTTCATTGTTCTCTTGGTGAACTAATTAAAAATGCAGCTACTTTCCTTAACGAAATATTGTAATAAGTATATTGTATTATATTGCAATCTCTTTATTTTATTTTTGTAAGAAATTTTTAAATTTTCTTTAATATTTTCTTGCCTTTTTCTCAATATTCATTTGTTTCCTATTATAGTTTTTATTTAGCTACTTCTATTTACTTTTCGTGTAATTATGTGTTACATCACAACTTATAAGTATCCCTGGAGGGGATGTTATTTTGGAACTTTCAACTGGTCCGAGTGAGCTAACTGATTCTTTAGCAATAAACTGTGACTACAAAAATAATATTCACTGACACTGACAGCAGCAAGAAAAATATCAGGTGCGTTTTAATCATCCGCTTCTGCTTCCTGAATTGTTGGTTTAGTCGTTTTAACCTGTCAGATTAAAACAAGAAAACCGACAATTCCGAAGCAGAAGCGGATGAATAAAACGCACCTATTAAAAATATTGCGCCAAGATGTAGGCAACACGTAATAAGGCATCAAAATGGCGGAGTTTTCTATCATTTTTTAAAAGGCACTCAGAAAGCTGCGCAGTGCGACCATTCTCCGTATAGTAAGAGAAAATCTAAGTATGTGATATCATACAATAAATGTCAGATGTAAACATATCGTAAAACAATATAATAAAAATAAGTTAAGTAAATATGGTAAAACATTTTTGGAATATGATCTAACATAAGTTTTATAAATATACTTTTAGTTGGAGCTTTTATAAATGGATTTACTTAAAAGCTGATTCCAACTCTGTTCGTTGCATTTTTATTGAAAATAAGATATTTCCTTTATAAATTCGAATGCAGTGTCTTTTACTGTAATATTAAATAAAAGATCATGTTTCCTTTTACATTCTCTTAGTAGAGTAAAAGTTAATAAGGCATAAAAATTATTAATTATTTAAGGAAAGTTACATTTTACTTTATGAAATTGTAGAATAAATTGATTTTATTATTCGGTTTCACATATTTAACCCTTCTACATACATACAGCCGGGGTACATTTTGGACCCACATTTTTGCATATTTTTTGTTTTTGTAAGGTTAGCAAAAGGCCACTTATGATAGCTGTTTACTATGACAGTATTCACGTGTATGCAGGTTATAAGTTGTGCTGATTAATTTATATAATTTTTATTTCCATTTAACGGACAAACGATAGAACATCAATGCGAAGTCTGCGAGAAATGGATCTGCAAGAATCACATGCATAAGCAGGTGGGAAAAAATGTACAATTTTTTTTAATTAACAGAAATTTTAAATAGGAAGTCTGGGTATCTGCACACTTTTTATTTTAAATCTTGCACCTTATTTTTAACCTTTTTGGATAGATTTTTGGGTTATCAGGTGTCTGTAAATTGTTTCTGAATATATTTTAAATAGAAGTCATTTATTTTTAGTTTATTTATAGCTTTCAGCACTGATCAGTGCCTTCTTCAGTGATATTTATTTACTTCAAATTATTTTTCTTTAACATTGGTTTTTTTTTTGTTAGTATATTTTACATCTTTTTTAGTATTTTTTTTATTTTTAATTTAAGTTTTACGGTACCTTGAGTAAAATTATGAGGTGTGTCTTTTCTTGGAATTTATTATTTTTTTATATATTTATTAGCAGTGTCAGTTTTTTATGTATTTTAGTTTTCGTTTAGTTTTAGTTTTAATACAAAAATTTTAAATGTGTTGGTATTTATTATTTATTTGATAATAGCATAACCTCTTCCTTTAAAAATACCATTTTAATTAAATTAAACTCATGTTAAAGAAAATTATAATAAAACGGTTATTTCTTAAGAAATTTTAGAACTATTTAGTCTTAAAATCTCCTAAGGTTCGGATTTGTAACTGTTTCAGAACCTTTGGAGCAAATAAATATTGATAAAAAGGTTGATTCTTTTTATGAAAAACTTAAAGGTATACAAAATAATATAGAGTCATTAAATAATCAGTTTAAAAGATTTTAGTGTCACCGATGACAAAACTCAGGCTCAAAACTCATACCTAAACGAACTTAGAACTGAATTGGAAAATAAAAATCGAAATGGCACTGACGACTGGACTATCAAGTACATTAATGGATCACCAAAGATCGTACAAAAATTTCAGCATTAACTGGTTCATCTTAAACTTTCAATTATTGGCTCTTATTGTACACAAATTTAGATTCTCATCCCAAAAAATTCAATGAATTTATTTGTCTTATTCAATCTGAAAAACCGGACCTTATTTTAATTACCGAAACGTGGCTCAATGTAAATATTCCAGACAGCTTAATCTCTATTCCTAATTACCAGATTTTTGCTCTGCTAAACAAACTCGATGTCTTAAGTGGTTCTGAAAATATGATGATAGTAGGTGATTTGAATTTCCCAGACATTAAATGGCCAATTACTTCTATACCTGACACGCAAAATGTTACCAATCAGTTCATGGAATTTATCCACAATTCTAGTTTTGTTCAACTAATAGCCCAACCCACGAGATTTAGAATAAATCAGGAACCTTCTACCCTCGATCTACTACTTACCAATGATAAACTCTTAACTCCACTGGGGTATATCCCACCAGTTGGAATATCTGATCATGCAGTCATAACGTGCCGTCTACAATTTCAATCATTCTCTTCTTGCACATCTAATCACACTATATTCTCACTCACAAAAGTTTAATAAATATGATAGAACAAACCTGACATCCAAAGTATCCGTACTTCTTCTACAAAAAGAAAACGGAGATAAGTGTGCCAACAATACTGAATCTGCTCAACTCCTTTCTGATACCTTCTGTAATGTCTTCCCCTTGAAGATATGACATCATTACTTCCGGATATTTCAATAAACAGAATACAGGCCTCTATTTCCAACGTATCGTTTGACCCAGACATAATAAAAAACAAACTTAAATTATATCCAACTTTTGTCATTATTGGGGCATCACCATTAAATACTATCTCAGTAAATTTTTTTTCAAAAACGTCTCAAAGTTGCCTCCGGGATCTCAAAGTCTTTTGCAGTTGCCCTAATGGGTTTTTTTGTTTATTTTAACCTCTCTAACTGCCCTTAGCATGATATCTGGTGGAGTGGTACCCCTTTCTGATGTTCGTTTACGAGAACGCATCTCGCTAAAATATTAAAAAAAATAAAAGATTTTATTTTAAACTCGGGGTTGGTTGACGCATGCGTCAACCAGCCCCTTGTTGGGTGCGTCAACCAGTCCCTGACCACGTTTTTGTATGTGTGATGCAACTGCACCTATACTATTTTATTCTTAGAAAATCTAATTTACAGTTCTTGTTTGAGACGGTTGAAACTTTATTTAGCAAAAAACCGATCTCAATTATCTTAAAAAATAAAGTTTCTAGAACAAAAACTGTAAAAAAATAAAAAATTACTTACCACTGCCAAAAAAACAACAAACCGCACTGTACACAACACCACCGATGCAATCAAACTAAAACGAACGTTCGGGAGTATTTTTTTTATGGCGGCTTTAAACTGGTCGGCCACGTTGCCAAGTGTACTGTTTTTAAAAAAATTGACGTGCGTCCACCAACCTGGTGCGTCAACCAGCCCCGGGATCCCCTACATATATTATCAATTATGTCTTCAAGTGAAGATGATCTTCCACAAGATATTGAAAATACAGCAACCGGCGTAATAGAAAATTTAGTACTACATAAATCACGTAAGAGATATCATTTAATTTATGACAAATATGAGAAATGGTGTAAAGATAAGAAAATTTTAAATATTACAAATTAAAAATCATTACTGGTATATTTCAAAGAATTGAGTAAATTACAGAAGCCTACATCTCTTTGGTGTTACTACTTGATGTTGAGGACATAATTGCTTATTAAACAAAATATCGATATCAAAAAACATATCAATTTGATAGCATTGTTAAAACGAAAATCAGAAGGGTACGAACCTAAGAAATCTAAGGTATTTTTGAAAGAAGAAATATCTAAATTTATTGTAAATGCAGGAGATTTAGAAATTTTTATGCATGAAGGTACTATATAATAGATATTTGTACAAATGTAAATAAACATTAATGTAATATATATTTTAAGGTTGTGCTAATTATTGGTTTGGCTGGTGCATGTCGGAGAGAAGAGTTGACAAATTTATTAATAGAAAATGTAAAATATCAAGGATTGTGCTATCAAATTGTCATTCAGAATACCAAAACAAAAATATCGCGAGAACTTTTTGTTATATCTGGGAACACTGATGGTATTAATTTAGTTACAATTATTGTTAGAAAATACTCATACAATAAGATCTAAAAATTGTGGACATCAATGATTTTTTGTTGGATACAGAGCAGAAAAATGTACAACACAACTTATTGTAATAAATACTATTGGTAGTGTTCCAAGATTAATTGCCGAATTTCTTGAACTGCCCAATCCAAAGCAGTATACAGGGCATTGTTTACGGCATTCTTCAACTTCAATTTTAGCCGACTCTGGCGCAGATCTTCTAAATATTAAAAGACATGGCGGCTGGAAGTCTAATTATGTCGCTGAAGGATATATTAAGACTTCGGCAGAAAATAAGAAAAAAACAGCTATGAAAATCTTAGGAGAAAACCAACAAAATATACCATCGATTTCAAAACATATGGAAACTAATATTTGCAATTATCGGGCATCGGGCATGTCTGCATCTGGAATGAATTTGTACGATTGCAAGGATAGAGAAAACCAAGAAAATATGCCATCGACTTTAAAACATATGGAAACTAATATTTGCAATTATCGGGCATGTTTGCATCTGCTATGAATTTGTACGATTACAAGGATAGAGAAAACCAAGAAAATATACCATCGACTTCAAAACATATGGAAACTAATATTTGCAATTATCGGGCATTGGGCATGTTTGCATCTGCCATGAATTTGTACGATTGCAAGGATAGAGAAAACCAAGAAAATATACCATCGACTTCAAAACATATGGAAACTAATATTTGCAATTATCGGGCATCGGGCATGTCTGCATCTGGCATGAATTTGTACGATTACAAGGATAGATAAAATGAAGAAAATATACCATCGACTTCAAAACATATGGAAACTAATATTTGCCATTATCGGGCATCGGGCATGTCTGCATCTGGCATGAATTTGTACCATTGCATGGATTGTATTATAAATATCTATAACAAATAATTATTTGATATTGAGTTCATTATTAATATTATATTTGTTCTGTTTGTTAAATAAATGATTAATTTTGATTAACTATTAGTTCCGCATCATTACCGCACTAGTGCGGTAATATACGTCATTACAAAATTTAAATAAGTGTCATATCAGTATCATTACATGACAGTTGTAGATAAATATATTTAACTTATTTTAAAAGTGTTGTTGGGTTTTGTTTTGAGACAATGAATTGATTTACATATAAATGCCAATTTTTCCATTTTCGTCCCGATTGTTATATTTATCTTATATATTATATCATTATATAGTTACACTTTCCAGTGCTATTTTAGTTGTGAATAAGTCCAAACTATATATATATATATATATATATATATATATATATATATATATTGAATTGTAGTCGTCCGTGGCATCCGTATAGATATGACCCTTGATGGCATCCGCCCAATATACACCATGTATACTGAGAAGAATTTAAAAATACTAATAGCGTCTTTCGTGAACTCTGTAAGTTTGACAACACTGATCCGTTTAAAATTGCATGAAATGTTACTAGTTTGTGTAAAAATTCAGCCCCTTTTAGACCTTAAAACCACATGTGTTTATTTTACGGACGTTTAGTTGTACTTTGAATAAAGACCCAAAAATAGATATTTGGGTATTGCTCGTATTTCTTTTACTTTAAATAAATAAAGTGCCTTGGTTTATTTGGTCATAAATTTTTATTTAATTTTTTATTTTATAGGCGACAGATATATTTTGGATAACATATTCTTTATCTTCTGGTTCAGTAAATTATTTTTAAAAACATGAGGAACTAAAACACATGTAATTTTTTAATACAGTTAAAGCCCCATCTTTTGTTTTACAGCGTGTGGAGGTGTATTCGAAATAATATAATTTGATTTAACAAGATATATACAGTAGGAAAACAAAAACATGAGTGTTTACAAATTTAAAAGATATCAGTGGCGTTAAAATATAGAATAAAATTAAAAAGCTTACAATTAGAATTAAAATAAACGTTAGATAAATATTTTATGTCTGTTTTAATATTTTTTTAAAATGTACAACTTGTGTATTTCTTATGACTCCTCAAAAGACAAAAAACAGTCCAAAAATGACGTTCTCCCTAGTAAACAAAATCAATCAAAGAAAAACTGTAATAGGGTATTTTTTTTTTCTAAAATTTTACTTTAAACTTAAATTGGAGTTAATATAAATTTGGGTTAAACATGTAATATTAATGGATTTTTAGTTTTATAATGTTAATATTTTCTATTAAAACGGAAAAAATAGTTGTTTAATTATACATAAAAGCACAAGATTGTATGCCGTGGCTGGTGTTTCATAGCCGAAGCGAAGAGTTATGTTTAATTAAAATTTAAAATTGTCACTTATCCTCAAATTTCTTAAATACGGACAATTTTAGGAAAGTTATGTATAAAAGAAAACATATAGAGAATAATTTTGCAAACAACTTTTATTTAAGGAAGTTTCTTCTCCAAGTATAAATAACAGATACATTCAATAGAGTAGAAAAATGCCCTTGTAGAAAAGTAGCCCCAGATGTTTTGACTATGCCCAAAATCTAATCAGGTTACCACATAATAGATTAAAGCTTGTTTAAAATTTAGTGTTTTTCTCTTTATCCGCTTTTGAGTTATGTTCAAAATTTAAAATTTTCACTTATCCTCAAATTTCTCAAATACGGGTCATTTTACGAAAATTATGTATAGGAGAAAAAATAATTTTGCCAAAAATTTGAATCAAGGAAGTTTTTCTCCAAGCGTAAATAACAGATATATTCAATAAAGTAGAAAATTACTCTCTCATAAAGTAACCCCCTGATGTTCCAACTATGCCCAAAATCTAAGCAGCTTACCGCATGGTAGATTGAAGCTTAAATTTATAATTTGTTGCTTTTTTTTAATCCGTTTTTGAGTTCAAAATGTTCAAAATTCCAAATTTTCACTTTTCCTTAAATTTCTCGAATACGCTCCATTTTAGGAAAATTATATATGGAGCAAAAATTCTAGAGAAAAACTTTTATTTAAAGAAGTTTCTTCTCTAAGCAAAAATAACAGATGTATTCCATAAAATATAAAAAGATCCCCTATACAGTACCCCCAGATGTTCCGACTAGGCCCAAAATACAATCAGTTCACCGAAGGGTGGATTAAAGCTTAAGTTTAAAACGGATTCAAGAGCCCCCAAAACGTAAAAATCCGTCAAAAACTTGAGGTCGAAAAAAATCATGATTACTATACTTTCCTTATCTGTATGTACACAGATAGGAAACAAATAAAACTTAAGAATTTTTTTTTTCTTGAAAATCAACACGCATTGTAGTAGAATAAAGAAATTTGATTATTTTTTATTTGACCAACTGTTTGTCACTAACGCAGTATAACATTTATAATTAATATTTAAGGTAGGTACTCCATAAAGTAAAATAAAAAATATGATGTACATAGGGTAAAAATTGTCTTACAGCTTGTATTTAAACCAACCACTTCTCAAACTATCCCTACATTTATTTTTAAATATTTGTAATTATGATTTTTATCCTCATTTCAGTAATATATTTGCTCTACTTTTGGCTTTAATAGTCAAAATTACTGTAAAAATTAGAGAAATATTAGACAACATTCAAACTTTGGATTTTGCAAGAGATTTGTTTCCTTTTTATTTTATTTGATGATCAAATAACTCGGATATTAGCCATTCCAAAACCTATGCAGTGCATGTGTCACATAAAATAGACATTTTTATTTATTAAACTTAACATTTTTTATAATGTTACAAAAAAATTCTTTTCTAAAGTTTTAATAGTTGGTTAAATTTTTAAATACAATTCTAAATAAGTAACATATGCTTGACTGGCTCAACACTTGATTTCAGATCTTATTATTTACAATGGAAACCTTTACAATGGAATCCTTTACAACGAAATGATTTATTATTACCTATTTGAGAGCGGTTCAAAGAAATAGAATCTCTTTTTAAAAACATTTTAGGCATATCGAATGATCTAAAAACAAATTGGTCTCTTCGCCCTTTAAATTCATTCGCGTATACAAATTTACCAATGGATTATTTCTGGCAATAATTATTATAATATTGAAAACTGTTCATAAGGCCAAACTTTATTCTCGTGTGTTATTTAAAAAATGTTTTTTTTTATTTCATTCTATTAAAAAGCATGTTAAATTTGAGATTAAAACTTTATCATGAATTTAAATAGTTTTTCAAAAAATCAAAGAAGCAACATATACTTTCCAATTATACAAGGTTCTCTAAAAAAGTAATACAATATCAAAGTTTTCCGTACTGATTTTAAAGACGTGTATAGTGCAAAAGAAACATTTGAAAACCATTTTTTTGGAGTAAATGGTTTTCACTATTATTCAAAAATGTTTACCAATGTAATACTTTTTTAATTTTAAACAAATCTTTATAGGGTACATCAGTACGGAAATACATCATTTTCCCATTTTCTTTAATTGTATTTTATATCACCATTTAAAAGAACGTTTCTTAAAGTTTAATTTGAGTTAAGCATTCTCTATACCTAAAACTAATAATTTTGGGAGATTTTTAAATCTAAATGACAAAAAAGATAATTCACAAAATAGTTTAATTTTTAACTGGTCACTGGTTGACTGGAAATAGACTGTGTGTTAATTAGTGATTAGAATTTTACTAGCTGTAATTTATCCTTAAAATTATTATTATTTTAAAAGATATTTTTTATTAAATATGTGTAAAATGTTTTTATTGAAACGAAAATTTAAATAAATACATAAGAAATAGTAATAAAAAAATGTAAAAAGAAAATTTCAAATAAATGGTTAAATATTATTAAAATTTATAAAGTACTAACTAGTAACTACCTATTTGTGACAAATGTGTTTATTGGTTTCGTATATGTTATTGTTCTTATTTTAAAAAACATTTTTCAGCGAATAAAAGTAAAAATGTTTTTATCGAGACAAAAAATGTATCGAATACATAAAATAAAGAGCAATAAAGCAATTTTAAATTTAGAATGAGGATATATAATGCTTGGCATTCTATATTATACTCTTCACAGTTTAACAGACCCTCTTAACCAGCGATTTTTTTATAAACATTTTTTTTTTTGGGAATAAATAGGCTTCCCAATTTTTATTTAGATTTTTTCTTTTAGTAATTAATAGGCTTCATCTCCTTATAGAGTTTGATTTTTATTAAACATTTCAAGTTGATATAATACTACTTTTAGATGAATGATTTTTTTTTAATTTTGACCTAACTTTACCCTCTACTGTTATTCAGATTTTTTAAAAATTTAATAGGTTTCGTCCTCTAATAAAACTTGATTTTTCCTGAAAATTTAAAGTTGATATCATGTTTCGTTTTTGATTTATGATTTTTTTAAAGTTTCAACCCCCCACTAATCTCCCCATTTTTAATCGGATCTATTTAAAAATCAAGAGACTTCGTCATCTCATAGAGCTTGATTTTTTTTTAAATTTCAAGTTGGTATCATGTTTCGTATTAGATTTATGATTTTTTTACATTTAAACCCCGATTAAACCCCTACTTTTATTAATTTTTTTTAATTCACTAGACTTTGTCCCCTTATAGGACTTGATTTTCCCTTAAAATTTCAAGTTAATATCATGTTTCGTTTTTGATTTATGATTTGTTTAAAGTTTTAACCCCTTCTTAAACCTACCCTTTTTAATCAGATTTATTTAAAAAAAAAATAGTCTTTGTTCCCTTATAAAGCTTGATTTTTCCTGAAAATTTCAAATTTGTATCATATTTCGTTTTTAAATTATGATTTTTTTAAGTTTTAACTCCCCTATAACCCCCTATTCTTAATCAGATTTTTAAAAAAATATTAGGCCTCGTCCTCTCATAGAACTTCATTTTTCCTAAATGATTTATAATTTTTTTTAAGTTTCAACCCCCCCTTAAACCCCTCAATTTTATTCCGATTTTTTTCAAAATCAATAGGCTTTGTCCCCTTATAGAGTTTGATTTTTTCTATAAATTTCAAGAATATATCATGTTTCGTTTTTGAGTTATCGTGCGGACAAAAAACGTGACATCGGACGGACAGATAGACGGACAAAAGTAAACATATAATACTCTTCATAGACTACTGTGTGAAGAGTATAATAATGTAAATATTTGGTAAAATATTATTACAATTTATTAATTTCTAATTAGTAACTATTTCTATTTAGGACAAATCTATTGAATTCGTACAATATTATTCTTATTTTAAATAAATACATGTGAAAATGTCATTTGTTTTATTAGCCAGAAAAGCACAAGATTGAATGCCGTGGCTGGTGTTTCATAGCGGAAGCCAAGCTGAGACTAGGGAACCAGCCAAGGCATTATATCATTGGTTAGTCTTAATGTTTTGTTTAATCGGTTAATCGGTATAAAAATTATATTTTGTTTTAAATGATATTTTAAACTGAATTAATGATTTTTTCAATAAAAATGATAATTTTTATTTATTTTTTAACTTTCATGACACTAAAGTCCATCTAAACCAAAGATTTCAGCGAATAACAATATTGAAATTTTCAAGCATCGCCGCCCAGTTTGTCCGCTAATTTCTCCTAGCTTATGCCTTATACGATTAAAAGCGTTTTAATTTTATCAACATTGGCTGACAAATCTGTGCAAATTTTTATACAAAACAAAACTGTTCCTCACAGATTACAGTTTAAAAAGTGACAGAATAAGTGTACCTAATTTAACCAGTATATTTCAAAAGATATAAAAATAGCTTTAAAAACACATGTTATTTTCTCGGAAGTAAATCGCAAGGGCGCCTCATCCTAGTGAAAGTATGTTACAGAATCTATAAAAATGAAAAGGCTGAGTTATAAACCAATATAAGATCTGGCAACAACGAAATGGATGCCATCAAACCGAAAACGGAATATACAGAGGCCACCAGGTACTCAAAATGAATATGTATATCATTGGATGCCATCACCTCCTTTAAATATATCTCAGAATATACAGCACACGAAAGTGGCGGCAGTTGCGGTCATTGCTCAAACTACCATGTTTAAAAACATACAAAAATAGGCTGTTTTGGCATCCCGCCAATATTTTGCCGAGAGTTAGTAGGGGTGGGATCCTTTCATTTGCGATGAGTTTCATCGAAAGTCCTCGTGGCATCTGTATATCGGATGCCACGAGGACGTGGATGCCACGGCAGACGCAATTTTAACATGGAGGGATGCCACCAAGGCCTATAAATAAATATATATATATATATATATATATATATATATATATATATATTTCAATAGAAAGTTATCCAGTTGTCATAAATCATAGGTCTTTTTTAAAAGTTTGGGTTTATTATCAAATAGTGCTTTATTCCCTAAAAATATTTTGATTTATTTATTCTGGAGACTATTACTTATTCTGTACTTATTTTAAATATACATTTGTTACTAATAATTATATTTTTATTTTCTCCTCCCCTTTCCAAAACCAGTTATGAAATATTCCGAGCATTTGTGAAACCTCTGCGTTTCTATACCCTTAGGACTAGAAGATACTATAACTAGTTTCCAAAACCGCTCGATAATGCTATTAAGGGATAATTATATCTTTTTCTAATTTTATTTTTTTATTATTTTTTTGCCACTGGTGAATGAATGTTCCCTAGACTTCAGAAACCTTTGGCTGGTGACAGTGCTGCCTTTTTTACTTAATAGCGTATTAACAACAGTAGTTAAAGACTAATTAGTTGTTACAAATGGGTGTTTAGGCTAGTTGATTGTTACAACATTCTGTGTTTTGGTTTTTCTTCGGAATGATTCCATAACCATTCTCGAACAGTAACTTCGGTTTTGTACCAAAACAAGAACTTTTGTTAGCTGCAGGTTATCTTTACAGGGACTGACATGATACAAAATATCAGCCTTGGTTTGATTATGCGGTTGACTTTGACTGAATTAAGATGATTGGATGCATCTTGCATCTTATTTTTTAGAACATCGGAGTATTCTAGTTGAGATGCAGCTGTTTCAAATTCGGAAATTTTGACAACATCTGATTTTACCGAGTTTATTTGTTCCTTCATTGAAGTTAGAGCATCGCACAATTCAGTTTCAGTAATATTTTGCACGCCAGTAGGGTTAAGCAAAATACAATTTTTGACGCAGTCGGAGCATTTACAGGATAGCCCCGGTACTGCAATTAATAATTATACGATATCTGCCGTTTGTGTAACACATATAGCATGGTAATCTTTTTTGCAACCGTCGCAAGCGATACCGGGCCGACCTCTTCTAAGTACATTTAAATATGAGGTACAATTAACCATAATGATTTTTTTATTGAATACCTGTTATCAACAATTTCACTTTACACAAAAGATATACGTAGCACGAGGCGCTTCTGAGAATTTTGAAATTTTTACTTAAAACGTCTACTAGCAAAAAGTAATAAGTATTCAGATACGAACGATTTTTATTAATATTTTAAAATTATTATACCCACAATAGTAGTCAGTTTTACAATGTAAGAGTAAAATCAATTAAGCCAATACAAAATAACAAGAATTGTTTCAAAGTCTAAATAAACTTATTAAAGAATTTGCGTTTTACGATGCAAGATGGCGAAACTACTTATATCCCAAGCGACCCAAAGCAGAACACATTTCTCAAATGTGAAAATTTTTACGCGAAATAGTTTTGTTTCAACTTTTAATAAAAACTGAATAAATGTAGAGTATAAATAATTTCCTTGAAGTGAGAAACTCATCTTTTGCAAGTGCGTTCTGAATAATAATGTTTGGTATTCCAGATAAGATAATATACAGGCTCTTAGTCAAAAGTTATAGCACAACTAAAGTTTGATGCATCAAAGTTTATTCAAGAAACAAACTTTGTTATAAAGTAGGTATTACGAACGTTGATATCAAAGTGCTTATTTCGGTTAATATAAATATAACCTAGGGGAAGTTAGTATAAGAAAGAATTAGTTGTAAGTATGACATGATTTAATTGTAATGGTTTTTGTTAAAATGGACAAAATATATCATTAAGGATGGGTCACAGCACAACTGAAGATACTTTGATTAAAATTAAGGCAATAAACGAAAAATGTTTAAATAATTATTCGTTTCCCAAATATTGGGCGTTAAAGTTGAAAATTCATTATAATTTATTTTTATTTCCTAATATAATTTTACTAAATTCGACAAACACATTTGGTGTCATAAGATACACCTATCAGCAAAAAATCATTTAAATAAACTTTGCCAGTTGCGCACGGCATGAATAAGTAACACCTTTCCCTCTAAATTTTATGCCACTATCCAAAAACGTATGCAGACTATGACTGCCATGATAAGCACAAAGGTGGTAACTGACAAAAAAAAAATGAGTTTTTGATTATAATACATTAAATTACTAATTTCTCAACTTTTTTTTTTATTAAACAAATCGCATCAACCTAAAAGGTTATTAGCGAGAGGCAGTGTACACAGCATATTATATATTTACAATGTAAGTTGCTTTTAAGTAAGAAATAATGTTTTTGAACGAACAATTCAAACCAAGAACTTGATCGAGAGTCTTAGAAAATATTGTGGTTGTTTCATTCTTAAATAAATCGGGGACATTCAGTCATAAAGTGTTTTATCGTTAGATTCACATTACCATATTCACAAATTGGTTCTGGAAACTTACTGATCAGATGACCATGTGTTAGTTGCGTATGACCGAGTCTTAGACGCGTTATAGTAACTTCGGTTTTTCGATCAGGAGGTAACTTTAGCCACGGTTTCACAAACGGTTTCACTACACGCAATTTGTCCGTTGAGGTTTGCCATCGGGTTTGCCATCGAGTTTGCCAAGCACTATACACATTTACTTTTATAAAGTTTTTAATGTCATGGAACAGCATTTCTCGGATAACTATTGAATATGTTGAATTTACTGCTTCACGAGCGTTTCTGTCAGCTTCTTCATTTCCATATATTCCTATATGTGATAGAATCCAAATAAAAAACTATATGCTTGTTCTTATCTTAAGCTTTGTGTAATTCTTGTTTAATTCTAATTGCCAGAGAGTTGTGTGGATATATCTGCTGTATTGTGTATAGAATCAGTTAGTATGATGGTGTCCTCCAGGTTGGAAGAATTGACCAGTAATAGGGCACGGTTTATAGCATATAATTCTGCTGTATGAATACTGCACGAAAATGGAAAAGTATATTTTTCAGTTAAGTTGGATCCCACAATTGCCGCTCCTACTCCATCATTTGATTTAGATGCATCTGTATACATTTCTGTATAGCCTGTATATTTCTCAACTTTATTATTAAGTTATGAAGCATGAAAAGTCAATATTTTATTTAAAGTAGATCTATAAAAATATTCGTATCTTTCTTTTATACCTCAAATACTACGTTAAAGTGCCGTATCTGGAAAACATTAAGCTTTTTTTCTTCTTTTTGAAAACAAATACGGCCATTACCCTTAGTATTTTTTGGATACGTTAAAAATGCTTTAGTAAATTTGTTAAAAATTTCAGTAAAGTTAAAAAAGATTGGCGTTATTTTATAAAAATTCAATTAAGAATCCAGATTACAAAATAGTTAATTTCCTTAAGGTAAAATTAATCATAGATAGTATTTTAGAACAAAATAAGAAAAAGACTGTTAACGGAATTTCCAAAGATAAAAAGAATTCTTCAAATGGTATCGTACCAAAAACTAGGTTAAAATTTGGTAAAATTTAGAGAAAAATGATTGTAAAGATGATAAAGATGAAGCAGAAGATTAAAGTATTGAGAACTGATATTACTAACAGATTTAATGTTATGCAATTCAATTATCATCTGTAACTTTAATTTTTTTCCTTTGTCTTTTATGTTCTATTTTTTTGTCTTTACTTAAAATTGGTTAGTAACAAAATTAATTATTATAACTAGTACCTCGTTAATAAAGATTTCAATTTATAAAACAAAAATAAAATAAATGTGAATGATCATTAATTACATACGGCAATATGCTGTAGTAATAAACAATTGAAAACCTAGAATAATAAGTGGTAAGTTGAAAAGATTATGATTTTTATATCAAATCTTTAAATATCTTAAATAAAAATTGAAAAAATCACAAAATGGAAACATTATCTTTCAAAATGACTATAAATAGTCACACCTGAAACTTTATAATGCTGATTTTCAAAACCCACAAAGTTGACACATCGAAATATCTAAATTTCTCGAATTCAAGTTTATTACAGCTACCACCTCTGTGCTTAGCACGGGCAAATGCCGATTGAGCGCAAAACTTGGGATCCCGGCATGGATCTTATAATTGGATGTGCCAATTGAGCGCAAGGATTTAAAATGGTATGTTGCGATTGAGCGCAAACCGAAAGAAACTAAATTTAGTTATTTAACACATCTAGATGTATGTATTTGATGAAATTTTAAATTATTTTTATTTTAAATAAATGTATTATATTATATATTAATCTAGTTGGTCTTTTGATTGTATAAGCTAACAGAGTGAACAAATTTAATTTTATGTGATTTATTTACACGCAAATGTACTGGTAATAAATTATAAATGCATTTGTTTTTAAATTTGAACATAGATTATTATGTAAAATATTATTAAAAACTATTTTATAATTAGTTTTAAGGAAAAAAGGTATTCCTCTTACAATAAACAAACTCGCAGAGAATTTGCTTTAAATATAATTTAATTATCTGGGAAGTTTTGATAAATCCATTAAGAAATGGTTATCATCTTAATCCTTCCGTTGCGCTCAATCGGCATGTAAAGTTGCAGGTAAAATTTCTGCACCCTATGGGGTATAACATGGTTGCGCTCAATCGGCATACACCGCTTAGCATGGCAGATGACATTAAAGTTTTTTATATTTTTTAAATAAATCAAGTGATTGGTTTTCGAGATATTCCCATACAAAGGTGAATATTCTCCATTTTAATTGGGTAATTTTGATTTTTTTATAAAATCTCTATTTTGCAGATATTTTTCAACACTACCCACTATTCATAAATACTTTTAATTAATAAAACATACAGAGTGGCCCAAAAGTCTGGAAACGGCCAATTATCTCGTAAATTGCTAGTCCTAATTGTACAAAATTTGAAATATACCTATTTTGGGATATGGTGATTTTAGATTTGATATTTGCAATGTTGCCAGATTTGCCGTTTCTCTTAAATTATTAGTCACTTTGGTTTTCCAAATTCATCATCCTGTATATTCAGTCATTATTGGAATCTCCTATTTAATACGAGTTCAACCATATATAACACTTACGATTTTATGTAGTCTGGAAGGTCTTAAATAATTAAAATACGTCTGGCAAAGCCTAATTGTCTCGATAAATTTTTTAATACAAACTATTTTCAACTACATTAAAACGTAATAATTGAAAGATTATAACATTTTTAACATAATGGTTACTTTATCAAGTGTTCAAAATGTGCTCCATTTGTGAATTGACAGTACCCTTCGAGCATATATTACTAGAGTCTTCGTCCAAGGGGGAAAAATAGTGTCCAGCATTTCCATTGGTCTGTTTCGTTTTGCTTGGCATGTCAAACCGTTTGAAATTGTCAGAACTGTCATTTGATTTTTGACTTTCAATAATTTCTAGCTTATATTTGTAGTTTATAAGGATTTTTTTGTATTTTAGTACTTTAGTGATACAAATTTTAACAATGGTGAAAGTTTGTGTAAGTTTTAAATAGAAATACGAAAAGGCACCGTCAAGGTCATTCCACAAGTAAGTAACCATCAGCGTCTCTACCATTTTTTTAAAAGAAACATAAAAACCTACATTTTATGGAAAAGGCCGTTAAACATGAATTTAAAATAAATGGTAAATTTAGTGAATTAAATTTAAAGAACTTGTTTTTGATTTTGGACTCTACCGAAAAGTTAAAAAAATAATCACAATTTTTCAATATTAACAAGCTTTTCGTTTTTAAACTCATTTTATCATGATAATGTTGAAGATGTTAAATCAATATTTTTTTTTTGTAGGGTTGTAACTGCCGAAAAAACGCATTTGATGAAACATATAGAAACTTACTTCAGAAAACATTTCAAATAGTGATGTTTTATGTTCCAATCATTTTTCTGGACATATGTTTATGTCAAAGATTGGATGTGGAGGAAGAACTAGATTAATCCCAGGTGCATTGCCATCAGGACTTACTGAGACCCCAGAAGAAGATGAAACTAAAATGTAAAGAACCCTGCACTTGTGGGTTAATCGTTCAATTTTTTTTAATTTTTAGTGATGATCTGAACCATAAAGCCTCTGTTGCAGGAAAAGAAAATGCAGAATTAGAAAGCATATAAGTAAGTAAGTACTTTTTAATACAACATAAATTTTACTTTCAAATACTTACCTATTACTAACTATATTTTTTATAAACCACAAACATTGACAATCATTATTTTTTATTAAATATACCTATGTCTTTAACTAAGTAGACTGCTAGTCGTTAAGAAATAAGCAAAGCCTAATGTTATTTTTTTCATTAAAAAAGTCCTTTTAAGCTTCTTTTCTTTGTACTCCTAGTCATTAAGAAATAATCGAAGCTTAAGACAGTTTTACGATAAAAATTAAGCTTCACTTATTTGTTAACGACTGGTAGTGCAAATGTACCTAAGTATTAGCTTGATTTCTATTTGTAGTATATCGTTTAGTAATCTATTGAACACAGGGCCGACTAGGGGGAGGTAGCCGAGACCAATTCCCGGGGCCCGGCAAATTTGACACAAGACGAGAGGGGGAAGTTTTAGGTTGGGGAGCTGGGGGAAGTTTTAGGTTGGGGAGCTTGGGGAGTTTTTTTTTTTAATTCAATTTAATTCATGCGGAGGAGGAAAAGTTTTTGCTTGAGGATCTTTTTTTTATTTAGGAAAAGCAATTCAAGCAGAGGAGGAAAAGTTTTTGCTTGAAGACCTTTTTTTTAGAAAATTCAATTCAAGTAGAAGAGGAAAAGTTTGAAGAGCTTTTTTTGTCACGGAGCCCGATCTAGAGAATTGTCCTGGGGCCCGGACTGGCTCTCGGCGGCCCTGATTGAACATTGTTTACGGACAATATTTTTATGTTTAATAAATTATTGGAAAAAATTATTTTATTGTAATTCTCGTACACGTGTGTTAATAGATATCATAAATATTTTTATAATATACCTAATATTTATTAATATTTTTTATTTTTAAATATAAGCTCTTTATCTTTTTTATTGCCTATTATTTCAACCTTCATTTTCCGTTATACACTTTCTGATGTTTGAATTAAAAAAATCTGATGTGTTCAACACAAATAATAATAATAATAATAATTTACTATTACCAGATACCTACTTAAATAATGCAAGTTTATAAAATATGTGCATAATTTAAAGAATGTTAAAGGTATAAATCAAATTTATTATTTATATTATTGCAAACCCCGTAAAAATGATGCGACACTGAAAATAGTGTCTAGGGGAACCTGTTGTACCTCGGGACCATTTTGTTTATTTATTTATTTTTTATTTATACATATTGTTTAGGTTCACCTAATACTCTTTACTCTATAATATGTACTGTTAAACGTATAATATCTTTTTTTGGCGAAGAAAGATACATTTTTTATTTCGATAAATAACATTAAAAAAAAAATTACATATTGTCCAAGGTACAACAGGGGTGGTGTACCTGGAACACAGACAAGATGTACCTTGGACATAATGGATATATATTTTAATAATATATAACTTTTGATGCAGTGACATGAAATAAAACAACTTAATATGATTTTAAAATGTATTACATTGTTAAAAAGAAGAACTAAAATAAAAATTTAATGTGTACAACTGCCTAGTAACTTAAAAGTTCTGTTAATTTTCATTAATATTACACATCTCCTTTACCTCGTAGATGTCTCGTTTCGAATGACTTTTTTTAGGGGGAGAAATATGTTTCAGAATATCATCCCAGAGATAAAACATCGAGTCTATTCGCTCTGGCCATTTCCAAAAATTAAAGGTTTTCTGCATTGCACTTACCACCGCTCCCTCTGTGGTGGTTTCCAGTATCTTTCCTGGGAAAAATTTAGCCTCATAAACTACAATAACAAAATCCCCCACTGCATACCTTGGAGAAGGATAAGATATTTCTGAAGCTTCTGGTGACGATGTTTCAATATTATTGTTTAATTTCATGCCTACATCTAAATCAGAAAAATGTAGAGAGCTGTCAGAATCATTCGAATCTTGTAAAGAAAAATCTTCAGATGTGGAAGTTTCTGATGAAGAATCAGGATCTGCCAGTACTTTTCGTTTAACGTTAACAAGTTGTTTAGGGTTACATTTAGTCTTTTTAAGCTTAGCGGATACTGTAACTTTTCTTGCTTTAACTGGTTTTTGTTCTTCAATGATAAGTTTTTCAGGGGTATCAGTTAATATGCGCGATCTTCCCTTTCGTCGCCCTTTCCGAGTGTTCTTGCGTGGGGCAGCTTTTGGATGTGGCCTTATCATGGAAGGGCTAATAAAAGCACTTGATGTTGAAGGCAAAGGTTCTGCTTGGACATCTCCAATATTTGTAATCGCCTGTGTGGAGGCAAGACAATTAGAAGTTAATGGAACATTATTGGTCAGCTGCTGATTAGATATAACAATATTGTCTTCTGGTGCAGCTGGATCAGGGCGATCAGTCACATTCGAAGGGGAAAATTCAAAATCTTGAAAAATATTCTCATTTAGAGGAACAAATCCGGTGACTTTAAATCCTTGAGTGATATTGCTCGGTGTAAAAGCTAAAGGAAAAGCCTTTCCTACGAGTTGAGCAAGGTCATAGATTGAGACTGGTTTACCAATATTTCCCGGTGAAATCATGTGTTCATTCATTGCTGTATTAAAATAAGTTTTAAACGCACCAAATACGGTCCTGTCTAATGGTTGCATTTTGTGACTTGTGTGAGGATGAAATGTTACCAGGATCACTCCATTATCTTTAGCTAACTGAATAACAGGGACCGAGATGTGGCTCTCATGATTGTCCATCAACATAATACATGGCAAATCTTTTGACGGCTTTGCGTATTGAAGGAAGTGTTTAAAAAATTGAATAAACAATGTTTCGTTGGACCAACCAGAAGGATTTGCGCCACCAATAGTTCCTGGTGGAGCTCCAGTCAACATAAAATCTTTAAAATTGACGCGAGGAAAAATAAGCATTGGTGGCGCAAAACCACCTCCAGCATTTACTGCCGAAATCATGGTAATATTTGTTCCTCTTTCTGCGCTAGTCATGCTTCCAACCTGTTTAGAACCCTTCGTAGCCAGTATTTTTGGAGGAACATGGACCGTAGATAATCCGGTCTCATCACAATTCCATATATTAACAGCAGGTAAAGGAGGACATTTTTCTAGAGCAGCTTTATAGTTATTGAATGTGAGTGTGACATTCGTTCGATTAAAAGCTGTTGATCGCGCTAAGCTGGTAGCCTCCGGTTTGCGAAGTGCTAAATCATTTTTATACCTTTTTCTGAAAAGACGCAACCAAAATTCTCCTGCCATTTTATCTTGATCCCACTGCGCAGGATAACTTTTGTTATTTGACGCAGCAAATTGGTAGGCTAGTTCACGAACAGTTCTTAACGTTAAACCATATTGTAAAGTTGCCGCGTCTTTTATATATTCCACAAGCATATTTTCTTCTTCTCGATTGAAAACTTTCTTTGTGCTGCAATTTTGTACAAGGTTGTAGTTTTCTTTGCCTGTATCTTTAAAGTTTTGCATGTATCTGCGAATTGTGCTTCGTGCTAATCCAGTGTGTTTTGCAGCACTGTATAATGTAAGCTTCTTTTCTTTTATTAATTGTATCGCACTTTTCAGTTTTTCGGGATCTGGCGGATCCCGTTTCACTCCGGTTTTGCTGCGTGGCATATTTTGTTGTAAAACTACCGCTGAACAACAATAACTGTAAAAAAAATTAATAACTAAAGACACATAATACCTTTATTAAATCATGATGTACCTCGAACCTGCTTTAGGTACATCGTGTTGTACGTTGGCTATGTTCAAGGTACATCGTGTTGTACGTTGGATATGTCCAAGGTACATCGTGTTTATTATGTTCAAGGTACAACACCGTGTCGGTTCGTCAAACAATTAATCATAGAAAATTTGAGGTTAGAAATATATCGGTTAAATATACACGAAATAAGGGCCAAATAACCACTTAATTGATATGAGGGAAATCCCAACCCATTAGTTGTAACATACCCAAAATATTTGCGATATACTTATAAAAAAATAACTTACATTTTCAACAAAAAAAAATAAAAACCACTTCACAATTCTACTTTAGTCATCAGACGATCAAAATAGTGTTTAGACTGTCGCATGTTCGCTGGCGCATGACTAGCATTTATCCCGTTGAGTAAAAGTACCGCGCAGTTTGAATTTTAAAGTTATGTTCGAGGTACAACGATGTCCAAGGTACAACAGGTTCCCCTACCTGTTTCCCCTCATAACCCAAACAAACGCTGTTGAATGCGGACTCTATGAAATATATATGCTCGAAGACAGTACCCTAATCGATGGTAGAATGCGTATACCACATTTCTTCAAGATTGCTATATTTATTTAGGGCCTTCCAGACTACATAAAATCATTAGTGTTACATATGGTTGAACTCGTATTGAATAGGAGATTCCAATATTGACTTAATATACAGGGTGATCAATTTGAAAAACCAAAGTGACTAATAATATAAGAAAAACGGCAAATCTGGCAACATTGCAAATATCAAATCTGGAATCTCTGTATCCCAAAAATAGGTGTACCCCAAATTTTGTAGAATTAGGATTAGCAATTTACGAGATAATTAGCCGTTTCCAGACTTTTGGGTCACTTCGTATACAACACATTGTGATATTGTAATGGGACGGACACTTAACCGTCTATGTCTAGGGTAGAAACGCTTACTTGTGATGAAATAGCGTAGATGTTCCAGTGATATTATAGCGCTATCTTGTTACGTTTTTTCAACGTTCCCAAAATTGATGTCTTTATAACAAACCAGATGTGACATTCCTGTTATATGTAAGAAAGCATTTTTACTTCTTGTAGATATTATTATAAATCAATCCTATTTCCTGGCCTATTAGTGCCAAATGTGAATTATTTTATTAGCCATTTCATATACATCCAGTATCAATTTATATTAATGTATCTTGGTGTCATATGGTTATCATCTTACCCATTTTGTTTTATTTTTATTATCTTTAATACGTAGTAGTTCGGTAATTCTGGAGATGTAAATTCTCGAAGGTTTCAACCCATCCCTATTAAAAGATATTTGACCTTTTTTTGGCCTTGGCTCCGAGGCGAGAAATAAAATATCTAGGAAGATATGCATGGCAAACGACTAATGCGATTTTTTTTCTTTAATGTCGTAGAAAGGAATTTATCATGTAGGATAAGAATGCATATTATTATGACGAACGTTTTTAAACGAAACATTCTTAAATAATTGGATTAACTCCAGAACATTTCAAGTAGAAGGAATGTCGACATGGGGAGTGAAAAAGTCTGGCAACAAGAATTTTCTATGAAATGAATGAATATATAATTATGAAATTCTAGGGCGGTAAATGGCGGTTACATTACTATTATTATTATATTTTGATCCCATACATACAGGGTAGCGAAAAAGTCTGGTAACAAGGTATTTTAGGTTGGTGAATGGGACTGTATTGCTTTAAAAATGTGGTACTTATTTATTATTCTTAAAAAGAGGAAAACAAAGCTAACAAAGTAATTAAAAAAAGTGTTTCGAGTTCCAACCACCAAGCACCACGCCCTTTAGAAAAGTAATTATCAGCATCAAGCACCAAGCATTTTGAAAATTCTAAGTGCTTGCATTTACCAATTAACGAGAAAACTAATTGCACCAAACACTTATTACGTTTTCAGTTGCTTCCTTCCCAATTAAGCAACATGTTTATTTTAAAAATAACCAAAAATAAAAAATAAAATTTTTCAATGATAATAATAATAATCAAACAGAAGTTTTTTGGTTTTGATTTATAAATATACACCACATAACTCAAAATACAATAAAAATTAGCAAAACACTAGGACTGGTTCGGTCCTGACTGAACAGACGAGACTGTGTTTTCGATGGTCTCCGTATTATTTCATTGTTTAGTGTGGAAAACAAAAGTATTTTTTTCTTAACTTGTGATTAAACTATTGTGAATACTGCATATAACAACTGTAAGTGGAAAACCATTTAAATTTTACGATTAAAACCTGTCCTTTTCCTAACGTAAATAGTAAATAAACACATTCAGTATCGCCGCTATCAAGCGATAATCGCGATAACGAAACCCAAGTATATGCTTCGGCAGCGAAGCAGGTCCGTATTCGATTTCTTGGGCACTCTGTGACTTAAGAAACTTGAATTATGGCATCTAATAGTCTACTACAACAAAATACCTTAAGTTATTCCTCAGCAGTTTCAAAAATTCAATTTCCGTCTAAAAATCAAGCAATTGTATTCAGCACTTTGGAAAATACACGACTACAAGATTATTTAATACCTCTAGGGTCCCTAATCCAACCACAAAGTATACTTTTTTCATCACGTCTATCCAATAATCGGATATGTATGTACTTATAAAGCAAACAGATGGTAGAAGATTTTATGAATAACCATGGACAAATACAAGTTCAAAGTGAAATCGTTAAAGCCAGAAGACTGATAACACCATCCATCAGACTCCTTCTTTCTAATGTTTGTCCCACAATACCGCACGATATATTACTACTAGAGCTGAAAAAATTTGGTGTAAATCCTGTGTCACCAATAACATTCCTTAGAATCGGCTCCACGTTACTAGAATATAGTCACATTCTAAGTTTTAGGAGGCAGGTTTATATCAGCCCCCACAATTTATCATTACCAGATTCGTTTACCCTTGATTTTGACGACACTAGCTATAGGATATTTATGTCTCAGGACAATATGGCCTGTTACAATTGCAAAAAATCCGGCCACATAGCCTCTCAATGCCCCGAAAGTCAGAACGAAATTAATCCTTTGCAGACTACCAATACTTATGCAGCTGAAACTCCAACTAACCCACATTTACTAAATTCTACCCCTATTAGTTCTACTACCCAAACTAATATATCGTCATCACCAACGGTTTCACAACCCCAAAAAAACTACTCCAGGCATCGCACAAATCCCAGAAGAAAATATTGATACAAACACATCATCCTCACCAATGGAGCAAACATTATTTACACAAATGGAATCAGTTACACTTAATACTGCACAGACCTCAAATAAAAATCATAACATAGACACAAATTTAAGCAATAACACAAAACGTAATCTAGATGAAATCCTTTCACCCGAAGCAGATCAAGATGGCAAAAATGAGGGCACCTTCGTCTTACCCACACCCAATCCAAAGACCAAGAAAACCAAAATAACTAAGTCTACCACTAATGCCAATACAGCTGACTTTACTAATATTCTAGAACCCACGAAAACTTATATCGAAACACACTCGCCTGCATTCGTCCTTAATTATGATCAACTTTGTCTTCTTATAAGTAACGTCAGTGGTTTAACAAACCCTATTACCGTAATTCAAGAATTCACTGTAGATATGTTAGGACTCACTCATATGTTATCGAAAATTCACCCTCATCGGAATGGTTCAATAAGGAGGAAAATCACTAACTTAAAAAAGAAAATTTTCGCCCATCTCGGAAATGATACCTCTGAATGCGATACAGATTCTTCTCAGAGTCAATAATTTATCCTTCTATAACGTCTTTTTTTTTTTATCTAAAATTCACGTCGCTTTTGCAGTGGAATATCGATGGATTTTTCCATCCGTTAGGTATGTTACAAATTTTAATTGGTGAGCATTCTCCTGATGTCATATGTGTTCAAGAAACCAACCTTAGTCCTCAAAAAAATTACAACCCTAAATTATTTAACTGCTTTCGACGAGATAGAATTAGCAATAATAATTTCTCATCAGGTGGTGTTGCTACCCTAATTAAAAAATCCATAGTGGCCAAGGTTTTTCCAGTTAACAGCAATTTAGAAGTCATAGTAACAGAGGTGAGTAGCTCGCCTGCTAAATATTTCATCTGTAATATCTATCTACCTTCAAGTTATCCTGTTCATTATAATGAACTAAAAGATCTTCTGGATCAAATACCTACTCCTCGCTTGATTGTTGGAGATTTCAACGGACATAACCTAATATGGGGCTCATCACATACCGACCGTGGAGGTAAAATTATTGAAAACATTATGTCTGATTTTGACTTGACATTTCTTAATAATGGTTCTGCTACCAGATTTAACATAAATACCGAAGAGGGATCAGCAATAGATTTAAGCATATGCGACCCATTACTATCTACACGCTTGACATGGGAAGTTCTTAAATTTACGTATGGCAGCGACCACCACCCTATAATAATACAAAATTTGATAGTTCCTTCAACGGATATTTTTATCCCAAAATGGAAAACTGATTCTGCTAAATGGAATGATTTTGCAAATCACATTGACAATGCGTTATCGAATTTCCAAATTACAGACGATATTAACGAATCCATATCAAACTTTAATACAATTATTCTAAAAAGGGCCGAGATATATAATGGAAAAACAAAAAAGATTACAAACCACACGCCTGTACCCTGGTGGAACGTCGAGTGTGAGCGTGCAATTCGAGCAAGTAAAGCAGCATTTAACAAATACAAGCGACACAAATCCATTGAAAACAAAATAGAACACAAAAGAAATAAATCCAAAGCCCAACTCTTAGTGTAACAAGCAAAACGCTCGTCTTGGCATCGCTATGTATCTGAAATAAACAGCACGACACCAATTAAAGAAGTCTGGAAAAGAATAAGGAATATCTCTGGACTAAAAAGTACACCTTTTATTTCCAGCCTCGAAGTTAATGGTAAAATCACAAGCTCTTCCCATGAGATGGCCAATATTCTTGCTATCAGCTATAAACAGATGTCATCTAATGATAATTATAGCCCACCGAAAACACTTCACTTAATCTTCCTCTTAGTATATCAGAATTGGCCAATAGTCTTAATGATCTGAAAAATACAAATCCAGGACCAGATGACATTCCTGTTATATTTTTAAAGCATCTTCCCGAATCTGCTAAAATACTTCTTCTTAAGTTATTTAACTTCATCTGGCAACAACACAAGTTCCTTTCAATCTGGTCAAAATCTATAACACTTCCGCTACTAAAATATCAGAAATCCCACCTTCAACCTAACTCCTACAGGCCGATCAGTTTAACTTGTTCTATGAGCAAATTGATGGAAAAGATGGTAAACTCCCGTCTAACCTGGACATTAGAAAATTGTAATTTATTAATTTCGGAACAAAATGGATTCAGATTTGGAAAGTGAAGTAAGCGAATCTTTTGCAACGAAACAAATATGCGTTGCCATTTTCTTCGATTTAAAACAAGCTTTTAATACTTGTTGGAAATTTAAAATTCTTGAAAAATTACATTCCTGGAGCATTCGTGGCAATTGTCTTCAATTTGTTAACACTTTCTTGAAAAACAGATCCTTCTCAGTAAGAGTGCACAACTCTTTCTCTGTAAATACCACTGAAGAAAATGGAACACCTCAAGGCTCTATTATTAGTCCAACTCTGTTTTTAATCGCTATTAATGATATAATTAAAAATCTAACTAAACCAATGAAAGCCCGTTTGTATGCCGACGACCTAGTAGTTTATATCAAAGGTAAAAATGTACCTCAAATGACATCCATATTGCAAGGCTTTCTAGATCGACTGGAACAATGGTCCATTGAAACAGGATTCGAATTTTCAGTATCGAAAACTACTGGTATCGTATTTTCCAAATCCACTCAAGTCAATATGCCAGTGTTAAAACTATACAATAAGAATCTAACGTTTAAATCATCTGTAAAATTTTTGGGTATGTTATTTGATCAAAAGCTCTCTTGGAAGGAATACATTAAACAACTTATGAACCTAATGAAAACTTTAGCCAACCGAGACTGGGGTTCTGATTATATCACATTAATTGCTATCTACAGAACATTAATTAGATCTAAGATGGATTACGGTGCTATTGCTTACGCCTCTGCTCCTAAATCGACGCTGAAGCCACTGGACTTCATCCATAATGCTGGGCTACGTATTTCTCTTGGTGCTTTTCGTACGTCTCCTATTGAGAGTATGTATGCAGAAACAGGTGAACCTTCTATACATCAGAGGCGAATGTATTTAAGCTTATCACATGCTACATCTATAGCTTCAAACAAAAACAAGCCCCTTTATAACAACACCTTTACAAACAGATATCTACATCATTTCGATAACAAACCAAAGTCACCTAAACCTTATTATGAAAGAATTCGAACTTATCTGCAACATCTAGACATTGAGTTTCCTGTAATGTTGCCTTTAGATCTCGATCACCCTCCCCCTTGGACAATCAACATACCTCAAATCAATACTGATTTACACGAATTTAATAAAACACATACCAATCCTTCCATCATAAAAGCTTGTCTGACTTCAATATTAAATAAGCACTACAATAACGCCCAGAAACTTTTTACGGACGCTTCTAAAAGTAATGTAGGGGTTGGCGCTGCATTAGTTATACCCTTAAATACTTTTAAATTTAAACTTTCTCCAACTACCAGTATCTTCTCCGCAGAACTTTATGCCTTATACAAAGCCATTCAATATGCAAACTCCTCTAATTATGTCTGCACTCTAGTACTTACTGACTCCCTGAGCTCCAGAGAAACAATAAAACAAATATATCCTCAAAACCAAATTGCAAAAATGATCAAGTTTGAACAACTACGGGCTCAACAACACTCCAGGACTGTTAGTATCTTTATGATACCATCGCATGTCGGCATTGATGGAAATGAGGAAGCTGATCTCTGTGCGCGTAGTGCGATAACGAGTGCGGAATCTGAAATAGTAATCGGGAGTGTACCAAGTGACGTTAAAGGCTATTTTAAAAGTAACATTTTGTGTAGGTGGTCTCGAGAATGGGAACATTCCCAATCTAAATTACGGTCTATTAAAGAAAATGTATTGCCTTGGAAACCTGTTACTAATAATCTGAAAGTGCAGACGATTCTTACCCGCTTACGACTGGGTCACACTGCACTCACTCATTCATATCTTCTGAATAAGACTGATCCTCTTCGATGTAAAGAATGTGATGTTATACAAACTGCTAACCACTTTTTACTGGATTGTCCTCAATTTAATATCCATCGTAAAACCTATAAGATCCCAAATGACAGAAGCGTATTGTTAGGAAAAAAACTGTCCGTGGAATGATATTGTTGCGTACTTAAAATTCATACAATTGTTCCATAAAATGTAGTATTGTTCTGTTTTTTTTATGTAACATAATGTAACTTGTTTATTTATAATTGTACCGTCGCTAGTCACCTTTTGGTGGATGCGACTCATTTTTTAAATAAAAAAAAAAAAATACACAGGAAAAAAAGGTGTACTATATTCAGAATGAATAATCTTATTTCAATGCTTTGTTGTGTTTGTATATCCGCAGGTAAAACTCGTCTCGATTTTAAATTCTAGTAATACTTGTTCAACAATAGCTAATAACCCTTGCTTCAAGATTAAAATTAACTTGCTCTAACTAAAATATCTCTAATTAAATGAAGAGTATCTATTGCTCAATTGCAGTATTATGTACATCTTAAATAAAATAGTCTTACACTTTTTTAAATATACTGTATTTATATTCCATAATACCTTGTTCTTAAATCCAATAGAACTAAATTTGTTACAATAATAATATGAACTATTCCAAGAAATGTTAATATTGACTTTGACATAAATATATTGATTTTGATTGAATTATAGAATTGAAGAAATTAATAATCTTGAAATAAGAACTAATTCTTGCTTTTTAATAGGGTTCTCACTGGTACCTATAGACCGAAAAGCATTTTTCAAAATTGTTTTTAGTTAATGTACCAAATTCTTTTGTCCTCTGAGGTGTCCCACCTATAATTAAAAAAAAAAATATATTTTATAACTACAAAACATAAATGGATTATAAAAGTTTAAAATTAAAAAGGAAAGATTTGTATTTTGTGCTTTCGGCATGGTGCCATCATCAGTGCTTATCTACAAAAATTGTGGATGTAAACTTACAATTTATAAATATGTGTAAAATAAAATATGAGTAAGACTTTTAAATCAAAAGTTTAAAATATATATAAGGTGATTTTTAATAAATTAATAATTAAAAGATAACAAACAGGGTGACAACCCAGTGTTGGGAATAGTGAGTGTGGGATAAGCCCCTACACAATTATATCTGATCTCCAGAAGCAAGTTAACTTGTGTGGAAATAAGAAATTATACCACCTTCACTATTCGCATTGGGTACAGTTGAAAACAAGTTAACAATTTAGTTAAAAATTTAAAAAAAAATTACAAATAGAAGGTGACTATGAAACGTATATTGAAATTTAAATTTAGAATACAATAGTTAATATGAAAAAGGTTAAAGGCAAAAGGCCAAAAAACTGAAGGTTTTTTCCATTTGCATTATAATTGTAAAATAGTGTAACTACTGTCCACAAACAAGCATATCCACCAAGTTCATAGTCCTCCTTACTCCAAAATATAAATATTTCTGGAGATTCACAACTTGCTAAATCATAATTGTTTACTATTAATAATATTTTAAAATTTAAATTGATTTATATATTAATTCTTATTGTTTGACCAACTGTTTCCATGTGACAGTGGTGACAAGCGACACTTGAAGACGTTGATCGGTCAAATGTCAAGATAGGAGATGCGTTCATCTCAATGTGAAACAAGTTTCTCTAAGTGTGATTCGAGTGACTGGAGGTGGTTAAAGGAAATCAAAATTTGTTAGTATTGAATTTAGAGATTTTTTTTTGAAATTTGATTTATTTGTTAGTTAAATTTTAATTTAAATAAATGTTTAATATGAATTGATCTTTTTAATGTCAAGGCAAAACAAAAATATCAATTACGTGAGTTGTGTCTGACTTCCGAATAATAAGTATCATATCTCAACATGTACCAGTCATATATCTACCGTACCACTGCAGTGGTTGCATTTTAAAATAAACTACAGCTGGCAACACCGTACAGTGAATTTGTACTCGCTATTCTTTTGTGAAGTACATAGGTTTTTGTTTAATTCTTGTTCTGAAATTTAAATGCTTTGAATCGAATCCTTTTATAACATTGAATCAAGTACGTGATAGTCGGTTTTAAGCAAACTTACAATAAACGTAAGAGCTTGCTTGACTTAACATTTCTAGACTCGAATGAAATAATTTATTCTTAGATTAATTATTATAAATCTTAAAATACAAGATTATGTCTACACTTCACTTAACATTTAATTTTTTATTGTATCGAGAAATATTATTTAAAACAAACTCTGCTTTATTTAAAACAAATCTAATTTTCCAATTGTAAAGATTTTCTTGAACCTAGATGATAATTTTTTTCTGTGTAGAAAACAAAATAAGCAAGAACGAGAAGGTACTGGAATGTCATTATATACTACTCTACAAACATTTGTAGAGGCTTGCAAAAACCAGAGCGCGATGGCAGGCACGTTGTCGGGCGCGGTGGCAGGCACGATGTCGGGCGCAGGGCGGGCACGGTGGCGGGCACGGTGGCGGGCACGGTGGCGGGCTCGGTAGCGGTGGAGGTCACTTAGACCAACGCGTTTATTTATTATTTTGGAAATGGATATCGAGAAGAAAGCTCAATTATTAGCTTTGTTAGTTAAAGAAGATAACGAAAAACCTAGATTAGTATATTTTTTTAACGAAGGTAATGGGTTTACAGAGTAATTTTAATTAAGAAAAGAAAGGTGAATATTACACATTATTTAAGAAATAAAATATTAAACCTTATAAAGCCAGATATAACAAAGAAATTTATTCTTTATAACAGACTAATTGACCCAACTGAACGCCTGGTAGCAACATTAAGTGAGTAAATTTCTAAATTAATGATATATATTATTTAGAAAACATTGATATATTATGGTTGTAAGCAGTTATGCTGGTACCACTGATACCGATGTTGCTGAAACAAAATAATGGAAGAGCTAAGAAGTTCTGAATAAGAAATTTTTTTTTATCTATTTATTAACAAAAATATCTTGGTACATAATATTTTCCATTAAGCACTTATGTATTTAGGGTTTTACTAAAATCTTAGAACCATGTTGCAGATGATGATAGCTCACTTTGATATGGTGTGTTTGAATTAGAATGAGCAAGTGATGAACTAAACAATGACAAAAATAAGTCTAAGGAGTGTGGCCTATAAAATGGCGATGAAACATCTCTTTTTTGGTTTCCCATTGTTTTTTGATAAAGATGAATGAAGAATATCTATGTTGTGACATTGATGAACGTTCTTGATTTTGTTGTTGTTTTACTTTGTCCGGGTGTTTTAACTCCTCTCCCAATAATATTTTTTAAATTTTAAATTTGACCAAAGCTTGTCGTCTTGGCATATTTTTTTTTTTTTTGTAATTTCCGCATATCGTCTTTTCTTTAATACGAAATTATTTGTTGCACAGATGACGCCGATGACTATGATACAGTAACTAACTATTTCTGTCTTTTTGCTTTTTGTTTATTAACAACAGACGGCGTATCATTTGTTACGGGTTTTATTCTACCTAAATCTATTTTAGTCTAAAATACCCTAATTTTACACTATTCTAACTTATTCTATTTACTAGCTTATCGTATTCTAAGCTACTCTAAACTAAACTAGACTAAACTACACTATTCTTAATTATTCTAGGCTTAACTATTTACATTATTCTACTTCTAAACTATTCTACGCTTAACTATGTACACTATTCTACTTCTATTTGATTCTTATATACCCTAAGCTACTCTACTGACTAAACTACCCTATTACTTACCTATTCTACTATAACCTATGCTAATCTCTTTAGTTATCTTAAATTTAAGATTGTGCGGGTATATAAATCCAGAGTATAAATTCATAAAATATCCATTTTTATCAAACAGTAATTTGCATTAAAATATAATCTCACCTGGGTTATTATTAATAGTATTTAGTGCATTCAATAAATAATAATTTATAGTCTAAGTAAATATATTTTCTACTTCGAGTAATAACTACAGATATTTTAAATATTAAACAACTTTAAATTTGGTTTGTTATTGTTTTCATGTCTAATTTGACCCCCTTTAATTGTCAAATTCTTCTAAATTTGTAAATAGTGACCACAGTCTTACCAGAAATTATCCTATGAACCTGGGCCAGTTTTTGCTTGGATTCTGATTGTGGCATGTGCCAAGATTTCAGCTAGGATTTTCTAGGATTTATTATTGCGCAAAAACCATAGATTTCTTCAGTTTGGTATATATTGTTTAGTAATCTTTGTGATTCATACACCTAATGGTGGATATAGTATCGGGCTGAAAGTGTGAATTTAATAAATTATTAACTAAGAGGTCACATACCATCAAGGGTGAGTTTTTCAAAATGAATTATTATTTTACTTACCTATATTCCCAACAGCCTTCTGTATAAATAATCGTTACAATCGTCAATGTTTTTCAGACCTCCTTGGTTCGCTTCTTTCATTCGTGCGTTCCTTCCTTCCTTTGTTCATTCGTTTCTTCTTGGCTTCGTTATATTCTCGAAGACCTTCGAACAGTAATACTGTCGGCGTGCAAGTTTCCCGGCTTTTGAAGCATTAAATAAGCAGGCCACTAGCTGTTGCCGTTTTGCCGCTCGCAAAGAAATCGCCCACAGACAAGGTAGTTCTTGTTAGGCTACCGTTTGCTGCCAATCTACCATCATAACCTGTCGCAGGATATCTGTACACCCAGTGTGGTTATTTCAAGACCAAAACCCCGGATTTTCAAGTAAGACGGTCTCTGTTTATTTGTTTTGCGAATTGAGCCCCATTTAGTGCTCCGACCTAACCTCAACCGGACTGGGGACATTCCCTACGACGGTAGCAATTGTAAATACTTTACATAAAGTGTAAATATTAATTATAAGTAGTTTTAAGGGGATTCATTTCATTATAGATAGTTATAAACATTTGCATACCTGATTTCATGAATTTTGTAAGCGACAAGTACTTGACGTAAACCGGAGAACCATTCGTCTGTATTTTTATATTTTACCTTTAACATATTTTTTTTCCCCGCATACAGTAATATTTATATATAATATAAAACATTTTATAATTTTCATTTATTTCTTCCAACTTTGACAACTTGGATTAAGGTTAACATTTCAACCACGAAAATAAAGCTAACTTCACACTCTGTCAATCCAATTTTTTTTTTATTTATCCCACACCCTTGAGGTATTTTAGCGAATGTTAGGGGAATTCGGCAATTTCGAACCCTTTTTACAGAGAAGGCCTGCGTAACAAATGGCGCCCAACGTGGGGCCAGTTCTTGATTGACTGAATGCTCTTTTTGAATTGGCTTACTTTTTCTATATTCTTCTTTAGCCGCTTCAGACTCCGACTGGTTAGAGGGCTGTTGAGTGGGTCTTACCGATATATTCGATTCTGTTTTGTTAAATTCTAGTTTTATATTTATATTTCACTTAAAAAAAAAAATCAATCAGGCAAGTAATAGAAAAAAAAAAACTATTCAAAAAATTAATCACAATAAATTAAATCAACTATTAAAAAATGAAAGGTGGGAAAATGTTACAATGGAAAATAACGCACAACTTTCTTATAATATATTCATTAAAACCCTTATAGATCTTAGTAAATCATGCACAAGAGATCAAGTAATTAAAAAGAGGTAAAATAAGCTGAAACCTTGGATAACAACAGGTCTCATAGACTCTATAAACAAACAAGACCAACTAAAAAAAAAAAAAAAAACTATTCTGAACCCCTTAAACAAGAGTACATTAACTCATTAATAAAAAAAGACTAAAAACGATTATTAGAAAGCTGAAATGTAGCTAGAACCAGTTTAAAAAAAAATCTGGAATATAATTAATAATATCACAGGTGGAGGAGCTTAAAATACAAATAAAATAGAAAATACTAATATATTATTAAAAAATGGCACAACACTAAATGACAATACAAAAAAAGCTAAGGAATTTAACAAATTTTTTGCTAATGTAAAAATATTTCAGAAGCAATTCCAAAATTTGGGTTACCTGATAATTTTTTAAATGATACGGTAGTCGAACAATCAATATTTTTCGAGCCAGTAACCCCTAAAGAACTAATTATAATAATTTCAAACTTAAAAAATAACTGTGCTCCAGGTCCAGATAAGATAAATTCAAAAACTATAAAATCCATTCATAATTACACACTAGATCCTCTATGTTACATCATCAATCAATGTTTCTCAACCGGAGACATTCCGCAACAATAGAAAGTATCAAATATTACACCCATCTTTAAATCAGGTAAATCTAACCAAACGGAAAACTACAGGCCAATATCAGTTATAAATAACTTTGCTAAATTGTTTGAACAATGTCTAAAAAACGATTAATAGATTTCTTTAATAAACATAGGTTAATAACGGATAGACAATTTGGATTTGTAAAAGGTTCCAATACTGAAAATGCTATAATGGATTTTGTTAATTTAGCGGTGAAGGCCATGGACAGTTCATTAAAATGTATAGCAGTTTTATTAGACCTTGCCAAAGCATTCGATACTGTTGATCACAATTTATTATTACAAAAATTAAATAATTATGGCATTAGAGGTATAGCTTCGGATTTAATGAAAAACTACTTGACTGATAGAATACAAAGAGTAACAATTTTAAAGGTCATATAGTTTGTTAAGCCGATGATACAGCACTAATATTTACTGAAACGACATGGGAAAAAGCCCAAAAATAGCGGAAACTAACTTGAAAAAAATCCATAACTGGCTAAATAATAATAAGCTATCACTTAATGTTAATAAAACTAAATATATTACGTTTTCCCCAACAGTAGTAGATCAACCAAACAATTTAATAATTAAATTCCACAAATCAAAGTGTAATAAAGAAAAAGATTGTAACTGTCAATCTATACAAAAAACAAATTCACTAAAATACCTTGGAGTAATAATAGATCAGAATTTAAGATCGTCTGAGTATATTGGATATGTAACAAAAAGAATCCGAATTTTGATGCACAAATTCTATGAAATGCGTGATATATTAACTAAAAAAAAATTAATTATAGTGCACAACTCTCTGGTTAAATCAATTATTAGGTATTGCATTACTGCCTGGGGCGCAAAATTCAAAACAACACTCAATCCACTGCAAATATCACAAAATATAATACTAAAAATAATTTTTAAAAAAGAGAGGCTATATTCCACACAAAACTTATATCAAGAAACTACTCTTTTAAATATTAGGTCAAGTTATATTTACCAATGTCTCCTAAGAATGTTTGACCAACAAATTAAATGCCATCAACAAAACATAAAAGAAACTGAATCTAAATGTAACAACAGATTTATTTAAAAAAACTGTTACTCAGAACTCCTTTCTTTTCTTTGGACCGAAATTATTAATTATTTAATGCACTACCTAAACATATTAAAGAAATAAAAATATATAAAACATCCTTATATATTTCTGATGTTCTCATGATAATAACAGCTGTTAAAATTTATTTAAGATAATTTAACCATAAATTAATAACTGATTCTCACCCCACACCGAAGCTGCCATCATTACCTCTCTGAAAAAAATCACAATTCAAAATGTCCTTATACATAAAAAATAGATATAAAACACTACATAATACCCTTAAATACTGTAAACAGAGCGCCTCATAAAATTGCTTCACACAGGACAGGCAACCATGCCTAGAGTGGTAGCCATTTTATAAGACGCTAACTAATTGTAAAGTAATTGTATTGCCGCGTTTGAGAATCCACATCGGATGCATTTTTTACATCTCGAGCGTTTTTTTATCCACATCGGACACATCTACTACATCTACATCTGCGTTTGTTTATCCCAGATTTACCTGTTCAGATTACATTTTTTACATCTCGATTTGAAATGAGATGTTCGTTCCATGTCAGAAAGTAAGTGTTCTGTGAAGCCTTGTTTGTCAATTTATCCTTTGTTTATGCTAGCATGAATATAAAAGTGATTAGTTTGTATAATTTTTGTTTATATTTCAAATTTAGGTTGATTTGTAGTCTCAAAAGTCAAATTTAATAAGTATAAACTTCTAACTTGTCATTGACATTTTATCACGTGACCAAATAAAGTCTAGAGCGTTTGTTTATTACATCTACATTCAGATCTAATTCTCTATCACGTGATAAAAAATTCACAACATCTCAGATGCATCCGATGTGGATTCTCAAACGCGGCATATATAAATGTAAATTAAATAATGTGAATAAATTGAAATTTAAATTAATATAGGACTAATCCAACTGATGCTTGGCTAGTTTTAGCTTTTTAGGACCTTAAATATTTAATAAAACAATCTCTAAAATTCTTCCACTTCTGTTTTAGTTCATCACCTTTAACAAAATTTAAACTTTATAGTAATTAATAATACAAATAAATTTTTCGAATGAGGTTTACAACATGGGAAACCTCGGAACCAGTTTTTATGAAAAATGGCAATTCGTGAACTGTTTAGACAATTTTTATGGAAAACATATCACCATAAAGTGTCCGAATAAAACTTAATTCAACTACCTTTGAAGAATACGGTAAAAATAGCGATGGTGGAATATTTTAAAGATCTGCAATGGGCCAGAGATTAATTACTACAACTTTTGATCTTCCTGAAGACCGATTTTTACAAAATCAAGATAATTCTACACTTTGGGTCCTTACTGGAGATGAAGCATTTTCCGATAAGGAATTTTTAATGAGACTCTTTCAACATCGATAATCAAAATTAGGTGAAGGAAAAAGATTAATAATTTAAAAATTATTATAATAAATACTTTTCGAAAGTTTATAAAAAAATCAAGGTTATTAATATAGGTATTTCCTAACAATTTTACAAAAATCGGACTAAAAGAGGTGTTCGGTTTGTACTTAACTAAATTACCTAACCTGTGCAGCCTGGAGCAACAGTGCGTTGCTCCGTAAAAAAACAGACATTAAATGGGAAAAACAAAAAATAACTTATTTTATTTACCTAACCTGTACGGTCTGGAGCCAGTTTTTTTTTAAACCAACACATGGAAATTGCATCCGTCAATAATTTTGGGGGGCTCATATATCTCGGACGCATGAGCATTTGTGGGTCGTTATTATCGAGACGATTTTCCGGGGTGCATTCGACGAGTCACCATACCTCAGATGTATCACAAATTTTACCAACCATACCGGGCAAGATTATGATATAAAAGAAGAAGCTAAAGGTGCGTAGTGGCCTAAATAAAAAAGGCTATTTACCACTAGTTTTATGCCATAGTGGCCCAAATGTCTTTTTTATCTTAATATGTTAGATTTTAGAGGCATTTATTTTCTATTTTTGTTCACAATGATTTAACATTGTATCTATTTTGTTTATATTTTACTAATAAAGCCTGTTAATTTAAAAACAAAATGCGGTCGTAAATTTTGAAAAATTTTTTTGAAATTACATTTTGTTGATATGCTACTTATTATGTAATTTCACAAAAAAAAATTCTTGGCCACAATGCAATATTTTTCAAAAATATTCGAGGGCTAAATACAGTTTAACAAAAACTAAAATAAGATACAGTGTGTTCCATTTAAACATTTTTTATTTTAATTTTTTAGCAAAACAGTAAAGTACATCTAAATGCCTTTTTAAATTCCATATAACTGTTATTTAAATCCTATTTGCGTGTTTATAATAAAAATATAAGTTTCTAGCAGTTGTGCACCATTTTATCATAAAATAACTTTTTATTCAATGGTTCGTGTTCCGCCATTATAAAGTTAAACTATTAGTCTATTCATAGGAAGCATTAAATTCCGTTATAAACTTAAAAGCATTGAAAATAAACTTTGAAACAACTTTATCTACATCTATGACTTTGTGAGCGGCAGTATATCCACATTTTTTACTTCCATTCACGCAAGGGTTTTATATATTTGGCGAAATCCATGCTTAAAGGAATTTGAAGTTATTGCATACTGGATAGATTACCTGAATATATTTTGAAATGCTAAGGGCTAAGGGATACGTGGGTTATCCTAAGGATTTATGAATAAGAATAGCAGGATATATAGGGAATAAAAAAGTTGGTTGAATGCTAATATTTTTCTTCTTACAAACGTGTAGGGGGATTCCCTTCAGCAATAACTATATATGTCTTCGGTTAAAAGTGAATCCGACGTAAAGCAAGTTTCGTTTTCTTTTTACTGTCTTCCTTTTTATACTAAACCTAATTCTTGTTCTGACAACGAATAAAGTTATTACTTTTAAAAAGTAATGCATATACATTTTATCTCAATTCGTTTATACCCTTAAAGGCTTCATGCTAGTATCTAAAACTAAAAACAAATAAAAATAATATTTTATTTCTGGTCGTAACAACTTAGATTCGGTTGTCTGTTACTTGGAGCGTCTGCGCATTGTCCTCAATTTCCTAATCACTCGGCAGCCAGATCCAGTGGCGCATCCAGAGTTAAAAACTAACGGGAGGTAGTGTTAATAAACTTTAAGTATAGGGGTAGTGGTAATATTTAAAAGTTTATTTTTAATAATAAAACATTATAGTAAGTATAAAAAGTTGGATTTGAAAATTCTTGGGGAGTAATTACTCTCATTAAGTATATATATATAGCAACATTTCTACATTTAACTGGTTGCAGTAGACTGGAAAGCTTCAAGGGAAGTTGAATGGCATTCAGATTATCTCATTTGGTAATTTTATTATTTAGAGTACTCTGATTAGAGCTAGTGAACATTTCTTATTTAATTTTTAAATCACTTAATTTAGAGTGCACCATGGATGATTTATTATCAGTAAAGCTATTTACTTTTTTATTAAGGTTTATGATAAATTCTATACCAACTTTTATTGCTGCCAAAATAAACGCAATGTATTTCAATTGATGCACTGCACAACAGCATTTCTGATGACTGAGTTATATAACATGACACTAGCTTAATTTTTAATGAAGTCTTTAAATCTGTAATCTAAATTTTTGTATTATTTCTAGTTGAGAAAATATGACACATGGCCGTTTTATAGTAAAACACAATTTGTTTAAAGTTACTCATATTTTATTTATTTCTTAAGGTGAAAAAAACTTTCTTTGATAAGACTTCCTTGCAAAGTTGAACCCCATATATCAAGTGTGCGTTTCAGTAGCCTTGATACCGTTTCTTCATCGTACGAAGATCCTGGTGGAATCGCTCGCCCTGTTCTACACTTAGATTCCCAAGATTAGCGGAAAAATAATCTAGGTGGTTGTAAAGAAAGTGAAACTTTATGCTAATGTTACATCCAAGGGTTTGAAAGTGACTCATTAGTTGTTTAACGTGTTGGGAATAACTAGAACTTTTTTTATTTACCAAAAAAAATTGGAACAAGCCAAACAAACTCATTCTAAGCGTTTTTCTCAATTTTTGTCATAGTAAATTTTGTGTCTTTTATCTGTGGCCCATCGATAATGCCCCCTATTATCTTTTTTAGACTCAGTTTCGGGAATTTTTTTGATAGAAATAGAAAACAATTTCCAGTTTTGTTAAGTCCTTTGACAAACTGTTTTATAAGCCCTAATTTTATATGCAACGGAGGCAAAATTATACGATCTCTTGACACTAAAGGTGGGTTTATTACGTTTTGTTGTCGTGGAACTAGTTCTTTCCGAGTAGGTAGGCCAATCCGTTTTAACTCAATGTTGATTTTTAGCTCTACTATCCCACAAGCAAAGAAAACAAGAATTCCTTGTGTAACCACCTTGGTGGCCTAATAGAAAGTTGACCATTTTTCCTCTTATTTAATTTTGTCTAAAACCAGAGCAATAGTTGTATATTCTTCTGTTACTTTTGTAAAATGTGTAAAAGGCAACGACCCTAATTTATTCCCATTGTGTAAGAGAACACATTTTAGACTCCGTTTTAACGAGTCTATAAATAAAAGCCACTTACTAGAAACACAATTTTGTAATCCCATTGCAGCCATCAATCCAGGTACATCTTTACAAAATATGAAATTGTCTTCTTCAGCAAAATACTTGAGGAAATTCTGTTCTCTTGTGTGGTAATAAGAAATTTTAGTTTCTTTCGTTACCAATTTTTTTTTATCCTTGAAGCCAAATTTTCTGAAGCTGACTTTGACAGTCCCAGATCTCTAATTAAGTCGTTTAATCATCTTAATTGAATGGTTTTGGTGTTCATAGTCACTATCACTACTGTCGCTTTTCGTCTTAAAATATTCTGGCTCTTCCTGTAAAGTTCCAGATTGGGGTTCAGGTGTAGACTTAGAGCTCAGAATACGTCTATGTGCCGATTGTATTTGGCTCGATTTTTTCAGTTATTACCAGTTATGTTCACCAAACAAAAATAACAATCATCATGGTGGTTCATGGGTTCATTTCAAATCATAGCGGTTTTGTATCTGAAGCTATGTCTTTTCTTATTTGTCCATAAACGTAGAAACTCAACGCATGTTTTACATACCTTTTGCGAAATCCAAGGCTTATTCTTCATTTTCAGCGGGTGCCCAAAGTAATTTTTGTAAGTCTCATTTACGAATGTTGTCACATTTAAACGGTATTCTTTAAATACATACTCTCGGCAAATAAAACAAAAATTGTTTGAATCATTCACACATACTCTTCTTGACGATGCCATATCAAATTACAAAATAAAACAATAATTTAAACAAGAAAGATAATTTCACTATTGTCTTACTAAATAGGCCCCTAAAATAACAAAAGATCATTTCTTAAGAATTCTGAAATTGAATTTTACCGCTCATTAAAGAAAAGTACTTTTACCTTTATAAGTATGTTCTTAAATTATAAATTAACGGTATTTCCAAATAAATTTAAATAAGTATAATAATTCAATAATTATTAATAAATAAACTGCCAATAAACACTATAATAAAGCGAATTTTTAGTGGAAGCTATATATAAACAAGAACTGTCAGAAAAAAAATTGGGGTTATATTTAGAATCAGCGAGTTAAAATTAGTAAACATCATGTGACATAAGTCCTTCGTCAGTCAAAAAGTGTAATTTTGTTGGCCAGTGTAATCCATAACCACTTCTGCAATATCTATTTTATTCATGTTAATAAATGCAATATTGTAGTGCAAATAATAAGTATCAAGAAAAATAATAACTAGAGATGGCTCTAAAATTTAAATATTTTACTTGTTACTTTAGTCACTTCCACAGAATGACATTTTAACACAGAGCAAAAGCAAAAATTCCGTACAGGGGTGAAAGTATATGGAGAGTGAAAGTATTTAATTCTAAAATACATGGCTAATGTTTTTGAAGAATATCCTGTATTATTGTTTGGCTAGAATAAATTTAACAATTCATTAAGAGTTCTATTTGTATTCTTTCTTAAACTGTGGTGTTGAAACATCCCAAGGTCAAACGATGATTGGATGTCGTTAAGCGGATGTAGTGGATGGTAGGTAGCGAGCGTTTAATATATTTTATGCTTCTATATTTAGCTTGTTCTCACTTGTTAGTTTTTGTGAAGTGTTCGGGATACCTAAAAACTTGGGACAAACTAGCTTATTGCGATGTACAGCAGTTGAAATTAACTTGTAAAAAGGAGCCAAAAGCCTGTGGAATAAAAGATTGGCCGCTAAAAATTGCTTCTACTATTTTGTAGGATATAAAAATTGTTATTCCTGCTGGTTCTTCAAAAGAAATTGACAGGAGTAAAAGTAAGGAAAAGGGCTAAGCTTCAGAACACAAATAAAGATATTGTGACCGGATTTTACTTTTACGACATGACTATCACACAAGAAGCGAAAGGTGGCAAATTCTATACGAAAACTATTGTCGAGAAACATATAGTCTTAGTCGCAAAACCTGGTTCTAAGTACATCGATCATGTAACACCAATTGCTGGTTCGGTAGTGGATATTAAAAAGAGTAAAATTTTTAAATAAAAATACAGACTATTTTAAATTTGCTGTAAAAATGGGGCTATTCAACAGTTAAAATATTACACTTAGGTCCACTTTACTAGTTCATCTGCCTGTTTTATTCTAACGAATTGCCATTAAGATATTTATTACGAAATCTATATGAACATATGATTGAGCTATATAGTTATTCAGGTTTTATTGAAAAATCTATGAAGACGAGTAAAAACTTATCTATAATGCACTTTCGTCCAGTACGAAATAAAAACATACCAGTTCAGATGACTTAAGCACCAACCAGAAATACTTATGGGATATTTATCAAGCTATTGTGCTACAGGAAAACTTACCCATGTACATTGGCTTAAAGCAGCTAAAACTGATCAATAAAGTACCAATACCAGTTTGTGGACCCAAAAACAAAGATCAAGCCATTAAGTCCAAAATTGAATCAAGACAATAGACGTCCGTTTTTAAAACCAAAAGACAATATTTATATGACACTGAATAAAAGTGAGTAATAATTAAGACAATTAAGACAATGACGTGAGGTGGAGGGAGGTAGGGGAATCCGACAAGCAACGACTTCCACGAAATTAGTTCTGGGTATTCCTTCCTTTGATACTTAACTACAGACAAGCAAAGAACTGCTTAAAAAGTCAATAAAAATCAATATTTTTAGAACCCAGTTTTTATAACTATATCGGGGCCACTCATAATATTTGCTGGAAGTTGCAACAAACTCTGGATTATATTATCTCTAAAATGTATAAATGTCTCCTTAGAGTGATATTTTTTTGTAAATATAGTAGAAATATCAAACTGAAACGTCAATCAGATGAAAAATGACTTTCTTATACCATCGTATTGTTTTACGAGGCGAAGAATAATACTGAACCATTTGATCACAACGGTCTACTTCCGACATATTTGCGTCATTGTCAGCAATTGCCCTGGGCTTTATTTTCGGTTGGCTAAATTTGTTACGAACCTCTGTTAGTTCAGGATGGTTCATAGTGGATATAAAAAGTACATATCTTTCCACTTTAAGACATATACATCTCCAGATCTTCTTCAGATTTGCTCTCCTTTTATAGGCTTAGAATCAACTATTGCCTTTGGATTACTTTTTCTGTTTTTACGAAGCGTCCCAGTTATGTACGTCTTAAAATTTAATAATTCGTGGGATAACTCAACTGAATTGCAAAAGTTATTCATGTAACTATAATGCTCAAGGTTCAAATAAGGTGCCAATTGTCTTTTCACAATAAGGTTTGTTTTTCCCTCAATTTCAAGATTCAATACATAACCGTCCGAAGTCGTCAATTCAAAAAACTTTATTCCGTAGAGCGTGCTTTTTTGTTCGGAATGTACTGACGGAAACGTACAGCCGTATGCATAGTCGATCGCCAGCGACTCGCCAGAGATTCATTTCGGCGTATCGCCAGGATTCGCTGGCGATCCGCCGGCGAAAGCCCAAAAAGCTGGCGACTCGCCGGAGATTGTCACCAAAATGTCATTTCACGCAAGTTTTTATTTTCTTTTATAGGGATTATCTCCGGTATCTCTCGCATTTTATACATGATTCATTTCTTAAAACTCAAAAAATAATGAACGAATATCAAATTTTTCTCTATAAAAGAACATGAAAACTTGCGTGAAATGACATTTCGGTGACAATCTCCGGCGAGTCGCCAGCTTTTTGGGCTTTCGCCGGCGGATCGCCAGCGAATACGCCGAAATAAATATCTGGCGAGTCGCTGGCGATCGACTATGCATAGGGCTGTTAGTCTACCATGGAATAATAAAAGTGACTTATCCAATGAAAGTTTTTCATTAGGTTTAAATAATTCCTAAAAGTTTTTATTTACTATCTTAACCAAATCTCAATATTTGTTCAAAGCGACGACGCTCAGACAAAATATAGGAAAATATGTGATGGCAGCTGAAACTATGTCTAATACTTGGTGATCCAGTTTGCGCTTGTAATAAACATAGTCCCAAAAACTTAGAAAATTCTGTTTTATCAGTTTTTTGCCATAGTTGTTAGTAGACATTATTGGCATATCAAATATTTCATTCCTTTGAATACGTCAAAACGAGAACAATTGGCGTCAATATCTACTAGCTCTGAATTTATATTATCGAAGTCAAACTGAGAGACGGGTGTTATATCATCACACCACACCACATACCTGCTACGCTTGTAGAAATTTCGTCTTCTTTAATATTCATATCTGCTACATCTTCTCTGTTCTCGGCCTCTTCTATTTCACTATCGTTGACAACATCCTCACCATTGTCCTCAGAATCATCTGGAATGTAATCTGGATCACCATTGAATAGCCTATAATCTCGAAATTCCTCCGGCTCTGAATCTGAGCATTCAAATAACTGCATGTTTTCTAATTTTTGTAGATGTTTTTGTTCTTTTTCGTAATGAGATATAATCTAAAATCAAACCATAGTAAGTAGCACGAAAGATGAACCACATAATGTGTTGTCAAACTGTATTGTATTGGTGCCAATCTACCCAATGACCAAACACAAATATTTTTAGACCTGAGCTAGTGAACTAACAGTAGAAAACGAAAAAAATACTCACCAGGTTATATTTTTCAACACAAATTACAAACAATAAGGTTAACCTGTATTCTCTGAACGATACTTATTTGTTGACTAATGTAAGACAAATGGTGCTCTGAAAGGTTATAGCCGTCAAAACGATACAGCGTGCATAAAACTGTTCACGTGTTTTCAAATTCGCCGTAGACTGGACAATTTTGAGTAACATAGAGACTCTGATGACAAATAAATTAAAAATACATGTAGTGATATGGAATCAATGACGGCTGAAGCCGTTATTTGCTTATAGAAGAAAATTGCTATAGACGTCACATCCTAGGCAAGAAATAAAAATGTGACAGCTCTAACCGTACTGTGCGTCAACGAGTTAAATTTTATTTATTTAAAAATATCACCGACATATCTGTGATAAATTAAAATAAAATTATGTTTGTAAATTATGTAACCAGTCTCTAGTTGATTCAGAAAAATGTCGGCAATTAGGTTGTTTATAAGTGGTGTTGTTGAATGTGAAAAATTTTTGTGATAACAAAGGTTTAAAAATTGTAGAATGATAGTAATGATGTTGTCGGATACGTTTGAACTTCTCAAGACCTCCCGAACCAGAACCATGGTCCCAAACCTCGGAAGTAAAGTATGCAGGTTACTTACATCGAAGAAAACCATCATCCAGTTGTCAGGAATACTAAAGTTTTTAATTTTATTATTATTAAATTCAAAACTGTTATTTACCGAGTTAGCAGGTTTAAATTGTGTAAAATCGTGAATTAAATTGCAAGTGAATGTGATTTTTGAGGGCTGATAAAATTTACAACTTGCATGATCGGTATGATTTTTCATATTTCCTGATAAATAATTATTTTAAACAAATTGTTGAAGTAACATTTTTCTTCTGTGTCGACAATTAACGGTTCTTTACTATTCAGCTAAATTAATATGTTTTCTTACCTCCTTCGTATATGAATCAAATTTTTTAATATGTATTAAGCTTGTAGTGTGTTTTAGACCATGTACTAACTTTTATCAATTACAAAATTTTTTGAGAAATTACTAATAAACATTTTTTTCTATACAGTGCAGATATTTTTCGACACCCCCGAAATTGTGTGGCAGACGCAATCCACGCGAAATGTGTCAGGCAAGTGTTAATTGGAGATTATAATGTTATCCAGTTAAATATATTAAAAAAAATCAGCTTCTATACTATAATGGTTTTGCCCGCACATTAAAAATCTTAACCTTGATACTATAACATAGATCTGGCAATCGCTGGCTCATAGTTTATTTCAGCACCTCAGAGGTAAGGTGTGTTAAGTTACATTTTTCAGAGAAAATAGTGATTTTCCAATATACCGTACAAAATTCTATCTTGTAGAAAACAGATTTAACTCCCTAGTTACATCATTTCGACAAAAGACGATTAAACATTCGGTAAGTCACAAACCAACTATTGAAAATTTGAGGTTAATAATGGTACATCAAAGTCAACATTTTAGGAAAAGGTAAAAAAATCTAATAAAAAATCGAAATAAATTGACTTTTGCAAAAACCCCAATATTTAATAAATTCACGATTTCTTTACATTTGTTAAAACAATAAGTGAAATTTAAAGTGCCTGCCCTGGCACATGTATATTTGGTGATTTAATACACCTTACCTCTGAGGTGCTGAATTGTTTACAACGAAAATGTCAAGTAATAAATGTCATTCCGTAAAATTGCCTGAAATACTAAACCGAAACATTTAAATTTCACACCAAACCCCAATTATGATTTATCTCGACTCGTTATTAAATTCATTCCCACACTGAACCAGTTAAAGAACTGTCACTACACATGAGCTCTCAAAATCTGGCTTGAAAAGGTCGCGCCTCGTTGGTTATAAACTCTCAGATATTTCCGACAACAGCTGCTTAAAATATTTTCCGTTCTTACAGACCACGAAAATATCTTTTTAATTACAGATTTATGATTATTTTATTTTTTTCGGTTTATTTTTTAGAAGAAAAAACCAATTTACACGACCCAAGAGAAATAATTTTTTTATGAATTCAAACCGTTGGCATTTTTTATGACGGAAGCTTTACAGTTCATACGGAAGTCGTATTTTTATTCTTTTCCATTACTTTTCCTTATTTGTACTCCGTCGGTGGCTGATTTCCGCCGAGGTGTATTACTATAAATTGAATCTGTCCCCTTTTTTCTTATTAGGCAGCGCGGGAAACCGGGATGAGTTAAATTCTAAATTAAAAAGAGGAGGAAGGCGAAGGAAGTGATTTGGAAGAAAATATAGAACATAATAGTATGCTATATATTATCAAAAGATTGATTTTGTGTTAATATTGCCGGAAAAATGTTTATGTCAGAGTCAGTTGACTATAGAGTGTGTTAAAAATTTGCTATCCTTTTTCATCATTTACCTATTAGTTAGTAAAGTAGTAATAGAACTTACGTTTACTGAATATATTATTGTCATGCATTTGATGTATGTTCTTACATTTCTTACCTTAGAAGAAAGAAGGTTTTATAGAGTAATATTTCTAAATCGAAGAATTCCTGATTGGAAAGCATTTGAAAGAATGAATAGTCGTTTTAAAGAGACAGATAAAAACTGCGGCGTTTTATTTTGCTTGGACTTACCGAATAATAGAGCTTTTTTGAAGGTGCCGTAAATAATTTTAGAAAAGTTTGACACAGCCATTCGCAATTGCGAAAATGAAATAGATCCCAGTGAGGGTGTTAACGAAAACATTCTTAATGTAGATTCTTTTTGTAAGTGTCCGAAAATTAACTCTTTAAAATCAACGGTCTCTAATATTTTTAGAAAGTAACACGTATGAATGGCATTAAAAAAAAATAAGTTTTACACACGATACACAGACTAACGGTATGTTCCTGTGCATGCAGCTGACTAACGGTGACGTCACGTGGGACATAGAATTATAAGCATTAAATATAAGATAGTGTTTAAAATTCGATATTTTGCCAATTTTAGATTTTATGCAGTTATTTAAGCTTTATTGGTTATTTTGTAATATATTCGTTTACAAATATGAAGGTTAAAGGTAAATAATACTAATAAAAATATTAATTTTTCTCATAAATTATAGGTATTTTGTGACAAAATTCATAACCTGGCCATAAGATAAGTAAAACATATGGACTTAAAATATAAATTTCACTCAAATTTGTACTTTCTGGGTGTAGTAGTGCTCTTGTAATCTCTTTTCTTATTATATGATATAAAAAAAGTGTGCAGAAACAAATTATTTATTTACAAAAAGTAAATACACAAAAACATTACTTTTTATTTGGTAAATTTAAACATTTTTTGTCAAGTTTTCTTTGAAAATACTCAAAAAATTTCCATGTTAATTTATTTTATTGTTATACATGTTCGTGTCCTGCTCTTAGATAAGTCCTGCTCATGCAAGGCATATCTTCAAAAGGACCGTTGTATTGGGACAGGAGACTACTCTTTTATCTGCTAAAATTTTTAAATACTCATTTATTTTCTTTGCTTAATGAGGCCCGTGCAGCTGGTGGAATTCAGTTTCCTTTTCTTGCGTCTATGTTTAAGGTGATTACAGCACCCCCTTATAATTTTCGGACAAGGATATCTCAAAAAGTAATTTTTTTAAAAAATTTAAATTTGGGCAAAATAAATTAGGTAATAATATCTAGAACATGCATAGTTTTTAAAGTTTAATTTCTTTCAGTTTCCGAGAAAAAAAATTAAAGGGCTTTAAATTTTGAAATATCATAATGAAAATAAATGCATTTCTCAACAGCACTATTCTTAATATAATCCCCAAATTTAAGCTCTTAATCTCTTGTTAATGTTTTTTTTAAATTCGCCGAAATTACTGGCTAAAACGCCTCGTTAAGTGCTTCTTTCTAGTGTAATGCGTCTGTAACTATCGTATCGTACACTCTGAGTCATCATTCGTTTCTTGCAATGATTTACACCAGTTTACACCAGTTGAAACCAGAAAATAGCACTTAACGAGCCCTTTAAGCCACTAATTTCGGCGAATTTTAAAAAATCATTAACAAGAGATTAAGAGCTTAAATTTGGGGATTATATTAAGAATAGTGCTGTTGAGGAATGCATTTATTTTCATTATGATATTTCAAAATTTAAAGCTCTTTGATTTTTTTTCTCGGAAACTAGAAGGAATTAAAATTTTAAAATATATGCATATTTTAGATATTATTGCCTAATATATTTTGCCAAAATTTAAATTTTTTAAAAAAACTACTTTTTGAGATATCCTTGTCCGAAAATTATAAGGGGGTGCTGCAATCACCTTAATAAGAATCTCACAACTACTTTCCTCAAAATGGATAGGGCAATTTCAATTAAGTTTGTCCTTTCTTCGATAAGAATTTACCCATATTTTGTGGCATTCGGAAATATTTCCACTGCGCAGCCTGGCATTTTAAACATTAATTTAGTTCTTCCCTGTTATAAAGGGTATTCCAATAAGAGTTTCCGGATATTTTTGTTTGCTACTTTTTTTGTCACAAACTTTTTATGTGGTATTCTTTTTTTGTTGCATTCTGCAAACCAGTACAAGTTTAGCAATGGAGCAGTAAACAGTAGAACAAAGAGTTTACGTTATTAAAACGTACTTTGAAAATCGGTCTTCTGTGATAGCTACATATCCCCGAATTTGTGATTATTTTGGCATACAAAATCGACCCTCAGAAAGAACCATTCGTAATATAGTGCGTAAATTCGAAACTACAGGTTCTGTGCAAGATATTAAAACAAAACAGCATGAACGTCCAGCTCGTTCGGTTGATAATATTGAAGCTGTTCGTCAAAGTGTGGTTGACAATCCCCAAATGTCTATTGCAAGGCGTTCGCAGCAAGTGGGCATCAGCAAAACCTCAAGAAGGCGAATTTTGAACAAGGATTTAGCTCTCCACCCTTACAAGATTCAGCTAACACAGGAGTTAAAGCCAGCAGACCATGGCCAATGCCGTGATTTTGCTAACTGGATTCTACAGAGGAAGGCAGATTATGGTTATTTTTACAACAAAATCATCTTAAGCGACGAGGCCCATTTTCATTTGAGCAAAACTGTCGCATCTGGGGCAATGAAAATTCTAGACAAATCCAAGAAAAGCCAATGTATGCTCAACATGTCACGATTTGGTGTGGTTTTTGGGCTGGAGGTATCATTGGACCTATCTTTTTTAAAAATGAAAACGAACAAGCTGTTACGGTAAACGCTGAGTGATATCGAGCCATGATTAACGACTTTCTATGGCATGAGATAAGGGACATGGACTTTAACAATATGTGGTTTCAAAGGATGGTGCGACATGTCATACAGCAAGAGAAATAATGGATTCATTGCGTACAAGATTCGGTGGGATGATTCTCTCAAGAAATGGGGATCTAAATTGGCCACCTAGATCATGCGACTTGACGCCGCTGGATTATTTTTTGTGGGGTTATGTAAAATGAAAAGCTTACGAAAACAATCCCCAAACAGTTCAACAGTTGAAAGGAAAAATGCGATGCATTAATCGTGAGATAACACCACAAATGTGCTCAGATGTTATGGAAAATTTCAACAAAAGGATTGTTTCCTGCCAGAGAAGTCGTGGTGGCCATTTGCCAGATATTATATTCCACGTATAATTGTAAAGATTTATACTTCATATTGCAATAAAAAATTGTCATTTATGTTGTAAACGTTTTCTTTTATTTATTATCATTATCTGGAAACTCTTGTTGGAACATTCTTTATATCGGAAAATATAGTCACTACTAACACAAAAACATATAAATTAATTATTTATTTTACATTACTTAATCGAAAAGTGTCAAAATAACTTGAAAGTTCGTCCCGCATACGTCATGTGCGGTTTAGAGGAATTTTGAATCGAAAGTCAGCATACCTTTAGTATGTGTATCCTGGTTTAACATAGAAGCAATGACGCTGTATTTTCTAAAAACAGTATTATTAGCTACTATAATTTGCATTTATGCGCAGACGAAAATTGACATTAAAATGCTGCCGTCACTCTTTGAACTCATCAAAATTTTTGTCGGAAACATTGCAAAACATTTATTTGTACCATTTGTATTGCCAAAAATATTAACTAAAGAAATTCTTTTGGAATTGCTTCAAAATACTTTGCATTAACTTTTGGCAGGACAACGTGATATGTGGTTTATTTGTGATGGAGTCCCGTCACATTTTAATCCATTAATTTGACAGCACCCAAACAAGAACTTCAAAAATCAATGCAGAGCAAGAAGAAGGACTAGTGGCTTGGCCTGCTCGATCAACTGACACTAACCCATTTAGTTCTTTTTATTTGTGATATTTAATAAATTTAATGCAAAAATTAAAAAAAAATTATTAGTTCTTATTGTTGTTCTTTATTTTGTGCAAACTGATAAATAGTACGACTATTTACACCAGAAATGTTCAAAATGGCGTAAAAAAATATCATGGGCCAGCGTCTGTTACGTCGGGATGTTGAATATGTGACACATTTATCATCAAAAAAATCCACTCCTGCATTGGTACTAATATAAAATAGTAGTACCTCTGGTTTTTTGATTTTGTTATTAATCGCGTTATCATGATGCATGCTAGAGAGAAGAACAGTTTTCTTTCCTATTTTTGGCACAAATGAAACAATTGTTATTTCCGATGTAAATTCGAAATATGATGAATTAATTAGGCGTTTTTTATTAGGGAGAAATTCAGGTGGGATTACTCTTTTGTTTTTCGTTAGCGTACCTACGTATGTCAATCCTTTTTTTTAATTCATCAATTAGTTCACTGGACGTGTACCAATTATCCACAGTAACGTTCCAATTGGTGTGCTCAATTGGTTTTACCATACGCAAAACTACTTCTGTTGGATGTGAAAACGTAGATAACTTTGGTTCTGCTAGATTCTTGCCAGTGTAAACTTCTTCATTCATCATGTGATGTGTTTGCGCGTCTGCTAGTACTTGAGTCTTAATCCCATATTTGGCGGGTTTGCTAAGGATATACATCCTAAAGCCGCATCTTTCCCTAAACGGAACTAACATTACATCTATTGTTGTAACATTTTAAAAGTCTAATTATAAAATGTTATTTTAAATGTGTGCCATCCGGTATAATTTAATTATCGCCAACACACAATATTCTAAAGAAAGAGAAATTTCTTGAAGTGGGAGTACCACTAACCAAACGATCTCAAATTAGATTTGTAAATTTCATTTTATTATTACCTTTCGATTGTATCGGTGGTGCATTGGCTGTTAAAGTGGTAAGCATAAAAAGTATATAATGTCTTTATTAAATATCTCAGTAGAAATATTATTCAAACCTTTTGTTAATTATTAGTTTTTTTAATAGTAAAGTTAAATATATTTTTATGATTCATTCTCGTTGCTAGAACGGCATAATATGTATAGTCACTAGTTTTTATTATCTGGTTGGTTCATTTTTTTTTTTAAAGTAGATGTTTCAAATTTATATATCGTACAGAACCACGTGAAAAACAAAATCTATTTTTGTCTAGCAAACCAATGGAATCAGCCATAACGTCATAAGCCATAACGTCATCTTATTTTTTAAAGGTCACAAAAAATTCTCTTTCATTCACTAAATTCTGTGTAATTTTTATTAACTTTTTATTGATAAAGCTAGAATTTATAATTCTCACTAGCGTTTAAAAATAAAAAAGAGAATTATTGATGCCCAACATTTCCTAGAAAGATTACTACCCTTAAAATTGTCTATTTAAAAAGCCGAATTCACGACAGAGAAAAGGATGTGCTCATTTTTTTTTTTTTTATTTTTAAAGGTAAGTAACGTTTGATATTAAATTTCAATGAGCTAGTAAAAATCTCTATAAGTGTTTTGAAATTAACATTTATCAAAAAAGTAATAATCAATATTGCAAATTGGAGCCCAACGTGCCAATGGAATATTGCAAATTGGCGCCCAACGTGTCAATGGAATATTGCATTGTAACATGAGGATCCGAAGAGAAATTTTGCTGATAGTTTCAACAAATGTATGAAATATATCAAAAATAGCTGCCAATTTTACTTTGTTTACTCTTTCCTGTCTTGTAAATTGATTATCAAATTTAAGACAGGATAATAAAAACAAGAAACGAGCTAAGGGCATTGTACACCTAAAAAACTCTATCCCGGTGCCATCGGTTGCCCACATCGATTTTAGGTCTTGGTGTCCCTACTTAAAGATACCCTGCATAAATAATAAATCAATGAAAGTTTCAACTTCAATTTTGTCGGTCGGATTAACAAATTTTGTTCTAAATTTTCCACGTGAAATTCTACGTCTTTTAAATGATGCGTATTTTATGTTTACAGCCCTAATTTTCTCATTGGCATATTTGACAATATCTTATTACATATCATCCGTGACGAACAATTTCCGTGCTTCTATTGCCGATGTTGGTGAATTATTACGAGCAGGCCCTTTTAGACCTTGTAAAATTCTTATTATATTGTGAGATTTTACCACAGCTTATACAATACAGCTAAAACACTCTCTTGGCGGCAACGGTTTGCGTCGATTCCATCACGCATCGCTTAAGCTCCGCTTTCGGAGGGAAAAGACGGCTTTGGCGTTTAGAAGCGTACTTAGGTAAGGTATTGAGCCGTGTGTATAATTTCGTCGATTGCATAATTTCGTTGAGCCTATAATTTCGTTGATTTTGTTTGAGCTCTTTGTTGTGTTAAGTTAAAGGTACTGTTATTATTTTGATGACTCTTTAGCTGTGAGTGAAATGAGTGAAAAAAAAGACATCATTCTGTTTGTGCAGTCAAAAGCTGTTTTAATAAGGGTTATACCTGCAAGAAAATATTCTTTCGTTTTCCCAAGGACCTAAACCGGAAAGTGCCACATTATAAGAAATTTTCATAGTTAATAATATAATTTATGGGTGTCCCATTACTGCGTAATTGTTCAATATTTCAATTTGTGTTGTAGACACCCAAAAAAGTTTTAAGGAGGTCCTTTCGCCACCAATGTTAAATAAAAAATATTAGATTATGACTAAAATTAATTTTTTTCTAATAGTAGATGTCCTTATTTATCTAATAGTGAACTTTTAACTATACCTTACCGTGCAAATTTTTGAGAATTTTTTTTTTTGAAAATGTGTGTGTACAGTGTCTTATAAGAAAGTAAGACTTCAACAACAATTTTCGAATTATAATTAATTTTACTATTATTTATTAATTAGATGGAGTAGAAAGAAACTAAAAATAAGGTTTTTGAAATATTTAGGTTTTGTTTTTTACAATAAAATATATAGGTTACCGTGGAATTTATTGAGAAATTATTATTAAAAAATCACAAAAAATTTTCAACTAGGTTACTTGAAAATTTACTATTTTGTAAGTAGTTCCTGGTTATTACTGAATCCCAAAAACATATTCCACATCTTTAATGTGATTCTACTCATTCTACTAGTGAAAAATAAAAACCTTTAACTATTTCAAAGTTTATACTCTTCTTAGAAACTAAATCTTATTGCATAGCATCCAGAAGCTAACTTTACAACTTTTATTCGAATTTTAAAATCTGACCAATCAATTTTGTGTTGTTACTAGCGTTCCAGTGATGATACTAATAATAATTTTTCAAATTAGCTTAAAACAATAATAAATGGAAAATACTAGTATTATTGTGAAGAACGTGTCGGGCGCTCGATGTACGAGAAATATGGGTAAAACGCCCCACGCTTTTTTCACAATAATACTAGTATTTTCCATTTATTATCGTTATAAGCTTATTTGAAAAATTATTTTTAACTTTTAAGTTTGATATGCTCTAAAAGCGTGTTTTTTAGTTTTTTTAAACTATATTTATTTTTTACTTTTTAGTTTTTTTTTAACCGCGGGAATTAGAACCCACGATCGGTGATTCTGCCAAATCGAAAATCCGCGCGTTAGACCGCTCGGCCACGAACGAACTCGACTTAGTGGAATATACTGACAGTAATAAACCACTTGAGTCCAAAGGAGAGTTACAAACATACATACAGGTGAAGCTAATATAGCGTGTTAAAAATAAATAACGCACGGCGGTTTTGGTACCAAAAACGACGGGTAAAAATTAATCGACGTTAGAGAAATAAAAATAAGAGTAACCTTAATTTCCGCCTTACATATACATATAAAAGTAAAGTTGACCAATAATGACAAGTAGGCCTTCAGTATACCCCCATTTACACAGTAAATCTACCCCAAACAATTTGACAAAATCTCTGAAATTAAATTAATAATATGTGCGCTACTTTTCCCAAATAAAGGAGAAAGACCTATAAATAAAAAAAAAAAAAATCGGTGTGCGATTATATAAACATGTCACTTAAATAAACAGAGCGGACTTAGCTGAACAAAACATGGCTTCTTCGCAGCTGCAGTCAACGATCTCGTAGTAGAGTACTACCACACTAGCTGATACGGACTGCTCAGCCCTTCGAAATCCACAGGTGATCCAAATCTCCACCTACATACACCAGATGTTCCAATTCCAAATGGAGGTTTTCTATACCTCCTCCAAGAAACGTATGCAAATGGGGTTTTCTATACCCCCTCAAAGAATCGTATACAAATGGGGTTTTCTATACCCCCTCCAATTAATGTATGCAAATGGGGTTTCCTATACCCCCTCCAAGAAATATATGCAAATGGGGTTTTCTATACCCACTCCAAGAAACCTTTTTAATCCTTTTAATCAGAAAAGGGACCAAATCCAAACCAACTTAGGTTCCTAACGAGCATAAGCGTGAACGGCGGTTATAGCCAAGGTGTTTTCCAAAGGGGCCAGCTATCCAATTCAAAAATCCAACACGAGGTTACTGCGAGGTAATGACGGTCGACAAAACTCAACCACTAATATTCCACAAATCACAGGCATCAAACCAAATGCCCTCACAGTAATGGAGAAAACGGAGACTAATCCTCCCTGATGGAGATGGCTCACAAACCACTAAAAATCTTCCGTAATCTCAAGGATGCTCAACAGCCAAAAGCAAAACCGTCCAACTTAGCTAACCAACAAACTTTTTTTCTGAACCAACGCCGGCTTCAACATCTCCGGTTATCGAGAATATCGCCGTTAGCTACCAATTACCTCTTGATCTAGTCGCCACCTGACCTCAAAAAATCGTTCTGACCAATCAACGAATTACCTGTGCTTACAAACCAAAATTACCAGAACTCGAATTCGTGAATACCAGAACTGTTGACCACCGGCCGAGATACACATGATTCTCAAAAATTAATAATAACGAAGGGTGTTGTCTTCGTCAAAAATACCGTATTAAAACAAATCGATGCATCTATTGCTGTCGAAATACGACACGCACAAATCGATAAATCACGTCGAGGATGTCATGAAACAGGCGAGTATCAATTCCGGAGTGACACAATTTCCAGTAAACAAACGAACGAACCCAGAGCTGCAACGAACGCAGTAACATTTCCAAATGACAAGAATAGCCCAATAAAGGAAGAAGAAGAAAAAGAAGATCATTAACCTAACCACTCTGACGGAGACGTCAAAAATAACAACAAAGATGTTATTTATTAGTTTCCTACACATACTTTGATTTTCTTTTACTATACGGAGAATGGTCGCACTGCGCAGCTTTCTGAGTGCCTTTTAAAAGGAGATAGAAAACTCCGCCATTTTGAACCCTTATTACGTGTTGCCTACATCTTGGCGCAATATTTTTAATAGGTGCGTTTTAATCATCCGCTTCTGCTTCGGAATTGTCGGTTTTCTTGTTTTAATCTGACAGGTTAAAACGACTAAACCGACAATTCCGGAAGCAGAAGCGGATGATTAAAACGCACCTGATATTTTGCTTGCTGCTGTCAGTGTCAGTGAATATTATTTTTTAAGTCACAGTTTATTGCTAAAGAATCAGTTAGCTCACTCGGACCAGTTGAAAGTTCCAAAATAACATCCACTCCAGGGATACAAATTCAGGATACGCAGAAGACTGCTGTTTTATTATAGGCGGTTGCAATATATTGTATTATCCGAGTTGCACAGTGTATAATCTGAAACATTGAGATCCAAAGTGCCGACGCAGAGTAAGCGATCTGATTCTTTATCTGTAAACTGTATCACAGGGTTCAAAATGGCCGCGCCCTATGTTGGGCGTGTCGGACCTCTCTCTTGCCTCGTATAGTAATCAAAGTATGTGGTTTCCTACGACTTACCAAGAATCAAAAGATAAAGACAAATTTAATATTAGATTGGGAGAATATATGTAATTGGATGATATGAATCTTTGACAATTTACTAAATGAATTTACTATACGAGATATGATGTATATTTAGCTACTAAACAAGTACTGAAACAGGGTAATTAATTCAATAATGGCAGCAAAACTGTCAAATTTTAGAGACGATCAATTTTAATGGACTAAAAGTGACACGAACTCACTATAAAAGAACACAGGGATATAAAGAAACGAAGAATGTAGTAAATAAACACCCTTATTTGGATAAAAAGGTAAGCGTAGACTAAAATTACACATACAAGGGGCCATCAAAAAGTACTTATCTTAGTATAAAAACTGGATCGTTAAAATGTCGTTTAGTTTCTGGCGATTTCTATAAACACTGAATAGCTGTAAGAGGCGCGTTCGTATTAATGGTGTTTTCGTGATATTCGCTGTACCAAAGGCGCGTTCGTTTTAAAATGTAGGTTTGTGATGTTCGGTGCGCGTTTAGGAGATTTTTCGCGATCGGTTTGGTATCGATTTTTGTCAAGAGCAACTTCCAAATGTAGTTTTATTGTACATAGATATAGTTTGTATTGACATATTTTGTAATATTTTAAGGGTGAAGCTGTCAATGGAGATACCCTTTTATCAGGTTTTTTATATTATAATGAGGGTTTTGTACGTTCTAATTTATGAAATTAAACATTCAGCTCTTTTTAAACTAATGTTCCTAAGATATTCTCAACATTATTTATACTTTTGTACACATAATAGTCTAGTGGGTTTTTCTTTAATAACCTATGTGTTACCAAATATTTCATAATTTAATTAATTAAGCACTTAATGATCTAAATAGTAGCCAAGTACAATCAATTATTTCGAAATTTAATTAACTTAGCACTTAGTGTTTCGGTCTATGTATTGACCTTAATTAACTCGGGACCTAACATTTTAATTTTAAGATTTCTTTTTAATATAAAAAGTAAGACTAAGCAGTCTCATTAGTCCCATCTGGGGGGTCAGAGATTGAATTAAATTCTTTCAATCTGGGAGCTTATTAAATATCAACTGCTGGGTCTGAAGTCCTTGATGTGTTTATTTTTTTGGGTTTTATGATTTATTTATTTTATGGTAGTGTATCATGATTTTTAATACTTTTCTTGGTAAATAATTTGGTCTTAACTATAAATTAAGCAGGTAACTTTTCCAATTTGAAAAGTGTTAATGTTATATTGTATTTCAACATTTAAAATTAATAAAATTGATGTTTATAAGTAGGTGCGCAGTTGCAAATGTTAATTTATAATTTTAATTTTATGGTTTATGTAAAAAAGTAGAAATGCTAAATATCTTGCGCAAATCGTCCTTTACTTGGTACCAAGCAAACGACTGACCGTGCCATGTGTTGATGAATTTATTATTTTTGTTAAATTTATGCGTATTACATATATGCCATAAATATTTTTAATGTCTTACTTTATTTTGCTATTTGAGTTTATTTGGTTATTAATTCATCGTAAGATAAAGTTTTTATTAAGTACAATTTAATTATTGTATCTTTTTTAAGAGTTACCTGTTGATCATTAATTCTTGAGATTGTAATATTAGTTATGTCTCTTTATATTAATTATATCCCATTTGAAAGATATAACTTCTTCAAGTTAATTCAAAAAGAAGATGAAACATTCGATGAATTTTTGACCTGCATCAGAACACAAGCTAAAAAGTGCGATTTTAGCAACTTACATGACAGCCTGCTTCGAGATAAAATCATTTTTGGCATAAAATCTGACAATGTTCGAGAAAAACTGCTAACAGAAGATAATATTGACCTAGACAAAGCAGTTGCCATCTGCAGGGCAAGCGAACAAGCAAACAAACAGCTTAAAGAAGTTCAGGGTGCAGAATCATCAAGCCAGATAAATTTTATAAAAAATAAGCAGAAAAAATCCGAAAACAGTACAGAAACCTTTAACTGTAGAAGATGTGCTACAAAGCACCAGAGGCGAAGTTGCCCAGCCTACAAAAATAGATGTGAGCTGTGTAACCGAAAAGGTCATTTCAGTACTCAATGTTGGTCCAAGAAAAAAGGGTCCCAAAAAGTTAACAGGATAGAAAGTGACGCAGAAAGCGAAGAAGAAGAAGAAGAAGAAGAAGAAGAAGAAGAAGAAGAAGGAATCTTGTACATCAGATCAATCATAAAGGGTAATGATGAAGATTGGCATGAGATAATTAAAGTGAATAAGAAGAAATTCCAAGTCAAACTAGACACGGGCGCACAGTGCAACGTACTGCCCAAATATATAGTAGAAAAACTAGGTTCAGAAATAAAGCCATCAAATACCAAAAGACTTGTAACTTTCAGTGAAAATAAAATCTCAGTTATTGGAGAAACGTCAATAAAATGCCAAGTAAAAAACTCTGAAACAACGATTTTATTTAAAGTAGTAGATGAAGAAGTTCCACCAATTCTTGGGAGAAAATCATGCCATGACCTTGGATTAATAGTAAGAATTCAAGAAGTTAAATTTGACTGCCAAAAGGATGATATTTTCAATGGCCTAGGATGTATCAAGCACTTCATATATGACATAGATTTAATAGAAAACCCAACATTTGAATTACAACCTGCAAGAAGAGTACCACATGCTTTGAGAGAAGACGTAAAAAACGAATTAGACAAAATGGTAAAGTTAGGAGTAATAAAACAAATTGAAGAACCTACACCAGTGGTTATAGTACGACAAAAAGAAAAAATTAGAATCTGTATCGATCCAACTGATGTAAATAAAAACATACTACGCAGACACTATCCACTAAAAACTATAGAAGAAATATCAGCCCGAATCAATGGATCCAAATTTTTCTGTCTACTAGATGCAAAAAGAGGGTTTTGGCAGGTTAGAGTCTTAGAAAGAACACAAAAATACTTAACATTTGCTACGCCTTGGGGCAGGTACTGCTGCACACGCCTACCCTTCGGACTGTCCTCAGCACCAGAAATATATCAACAAATCATGACGTCACTACTAAAAGATATACCCAACACAGATTGTTCCATGGACGATATCTTGATCTATGCGGATACTAAAGAAAACCTACAAAACATCACCCAAAGAGTCATAAAGATTCTAAAGAACGCTGGAATTAAACTGAATAGAGACAAGTGCATCTTTGAGGCACAACAAGTAAAATTTTTAGGACACATATTGTCTGCAAAAGGACTGTCAGTAGATCCTGAGAAAGTATCAGCAATAAATAGCCTAAAAACACCTACTAACAAAACAGAACTCCAAAGACTTCTTGGCATGGTCACATATCTAAACAAATATATTCCAAATATGTCAGAATTAACAGAACCACTACGCAAACTACTGAAAAAAGATGTAGAATTTTCCTGGGATTTCGAGCAAGAAAATTCATTCCTGAAAATTAAGAAACGCTTAACCACAGCACCAGTATTAAGGTATTACGATGTTATTAAGGAAGTTATGCTATCTGTCGATGCTAGTTCCAAAAGTGTAGGCGCAGTTCTGCTGCAAGAGAACCAACCTGTAGCGTATGCCACCAGGTCCTTAACAAATTCACAGCAGAACTACCCACAAATAGAAAAGGAAGCATATGCAATTAGATTTGGTTGTTCTAAATTCCATGAGTACATTTATGGAAAAAAACTAACAATTCAAACAGATCATCGACCACTAGAAATAATTTTCAAAAAACTAATTCAAAAAGCTCCACCCAGACTACAAAGAATTCTCTTTGACATCATACAGTACGCACCAAAAGTAGTGTATACCAAAGGTACAGATATTCCGATAATAATAATAATAATAATAATGTTTATTCAATTTAAAGAAAAAATACATTTTAGTAGATACAGAAGTTTAAAAAATAATAAATAAACATTCATACATCCGCTGAGACACGATTGTGTCTGTGTGCGGGGAAGCATAATAATAATTAATAATAATAAATAATAACAATAATAATACTAATGTAATAACTATAACTACAATGATACATAAAGGTAATTAAAAATAAAATTAATTAAAACTGGCTAGATAAAAATTTGCAGTCTGCTATATTTTTTTTATATTTATATTTATTTTCCACACAATCTTAAACAAAACAATGGTTAAAATCTGTTAAAACTGTTAAAATATTTTGTACACAATCAAGATTAATTAGTATCACAATAATAATAATTTTAGGAATAACTACATATACCTAAGTTTTATATATGAACATCATGGATTCATTATATTTTGAAAAAATGTTGCACCTGTACTTTGTATCCAATATTTCACATTTTTCTTGTAAATATAGTACGAAGCTGAGTTTCTTATGTGTTCAGGTAGGCAATTAGCTGACATACTTAGCAGGGATTGTGAGCCACAAGTGATCAGAGACGAAGAAGAAGAATTAGAAGTGCAAATAATCTTATCAATGTCTAAAAACGCTAAGGAATTGCTGCTAGACGCTACGAAGAAAGACGAACAATTACAGACATTAATTAAATATATTGCACAAGGGTTCCCTAACGAAAAACAACAACTCCCACAAGAAATACAACACTATTTCAACTTTAGAGATGAATTAGCTCACTACGATGGTATTGTATTCAAAGGCGAGAAGATAGTGGTACCTAAGTCCCAAATCAACAAAATGTTAACAAACATTCATGAAGGACATTTAGGTATTCAAAGTTTCTTTAGGAGAGCTCGCCAATTTTTATATTGGAAAGGGCAAAATAATGACATAGTGAATCACATATTAAAGTGCAGTGTCTGTGAACGCACACAAAAATCAAACATTAAAGAAACCGTTTTAAAAAAACCTATACCTACACTACCCTGGGAAATAGTCGCTACAGACATTTTTGAATTTAAAGACAGTCATTACATTTGTATAATAGACAGCTACTCCGGCTATGTAGATTTCAAAAAACTTAAAAATTTAACTTCAAGTGAAGTAATTAATCATTTAAAAACATGGTTCTCAACCCACGGAATACGAGACACTCTTGAGAGTGACAACGGCTCCAACTATACCTCACGAGAGTTCAAAAATTTTAAAAGTAAGTGGAGTTTTAACCATCAAACATCATCACCATATCACCCGAGAGGGAATGGTCTAGCAGAAAGAGGAGTCCAAATTGCAAAAAACATACTGAGAAAATGTTTTATAGACAATACTGATGTCGAACTGGCCTTACTAAATTATCGTAACACTCCTCGATCAGACAAACTAGGATCACCTAATCAGCGACTATTTAGCAGAATTACTAAATCGGTCATCCCCGCGTCAAAGGAAAAGTTGAAACCAAAACTACAAGAAAATATCACAGAAGAATTAGAAAAATTAAGGAACAAACAAAGGCAACTCAGTAATGTAAACAAAAAAGACAGCCCAGAAATAAAAGTCGGAGACAAAATAAGATATCAAATTGGACACAGATCATGGGAAGGAGGAGAAATTATAGAAAAAAACGAAAATAACCCCAGATCAGTAACATTAAAGACGAAAAACGGAAATATTTACAGAAGAAATACAGAAGTTATACACAAAACAGGTACCACTTTGGCAAATCTAGAAAAAGATGTAATTGTAATACCCCAAACTCCAGAGCCACAAAAAGAGAGGGAGATAGTACCAAACGTGCCAGACAAACCAGAATCATTCAAAGACAATTCTGAAGACACTGGGAACTTACCTATTTAACATCAACAGACCTATACAACGAGATATGGAAGAACAACAAAACCAGTAAAGAAAATGGATCTCTAATAGTGTTAAAGTGATTATTAAACTAGTGCTTCAGTGATTTTATTCCTCTATAAATATATTGTCATGATCCGATAAATGTAAACATATAACATAACCATAGTTCGTTTCTAACATATGTCAAATGTCATGCCAAGTGTCATGTCAAATGTCAGTTTAACTCCGTTCTTGTTCATTGTGTAAGGAGGATGTAACGATGTACACATCGTATTGCCAGTTGCCTACATTTAGGCAACGCAACTACAACATGATGTGTACATGCAGTTGCCTACTTCGTTGTTCTTGTTGTATGCTCGACAATAAAGTATCACACACTTCATTAAACATCTAGTTTTATTATTATAAACGCAAACGCATCATAACGTTACAACTACCAACTGTCAATCACAAAAAATAGTTGAAGGTGCTTAGATTTTCAGATAGAATTATAAAACGTGACCGCAGCCACACAAACGGTTCACAATAATTATTATAATTTTCACGTTTATTATTTTTTTTGTGTCTTCATCTTCGAATATTAAGATTATTTGCCTCTATTTTGTTAAAATTTATTTCTTGTGTTTTAAATAAATTTTAAAGTTGCTAAACTCGTTCATTCTTAACAAATGGTAACTTCATTTTAAATAATATTTTATGCTCTATATGGATTTTTAAATTTCACTATTTAATTTGGCTACTGCAGAGTGAAAAAGGTGTAAGTCGAAAATATAAAATTTTCAGGGCAAGCTGTTGTAACTTTGGCCATTTCTACGCGTCAGTTGGTAATGGTTAGGTATCTCTTTTTCGACTGGTTAGTGTAATGTATCATGGAAAATCAAACTCACATGGAATAAAACGGCATAGTCATATTTTTACTTTAATTCTACTGACTTGTATAGCTACGTTCTACCAGCATGTAGTTGATAGTAAGGATATAAGTCAACTTATATCCTTTTCACCCAACTAACATGTTACACATGATAGATGTCTTCTTTGAACTACGTATGAGAATAAAAATTAGAAAATTAAGACCTCGAGCAAATAAAACAGCTATACACACTGCCGGAAGGTAATTTAATTTCGTTTTCTTATATAAAAAAATATTATTTATTTTTTTTAAATTTAAAATCTTCGTCTCACTCCTTCATTCTCTTCTTCAATGGATAGATCTGGATCTTCCTCTTCTTCCGAACCAATCAAATTTAGATTTCTGTAGAAGTCATGAAACTGTGGATGGATGAACGGTAACAGGTCCATAATATCAGACTTTTTTTCCGCACTAATAGGTTGGGGACCATTGTACAGTTTTCTAAGCTGGTTGATCATAGACCTGTTCTTGCCACGACGTTCAAAATTCACTCTCTGAAATTGTGAATTTTCATATAGTGACTTTTTGAATAAAATAATACCAAATGCTTCATCAGAACTGTACCGAAACCACTTAACTTCAGACCACATCATTTTTTCTCCGCTTTCGGTTTGCTTCTTTCCAATCAATGGTCCTTTGAGAAGCTTTGCAAAATCAATGAATTTATCTACCATCAATACAACTTTAAAAGGTTTTTTTTCCACATCCTCTGACCAACTGAAACCAATCGTATGGGTGGCTGATATCGATATTCGATCTTTTCTTCTGCCTCTCGATGACGGAATGATCAGTGTGACATTCCATATGAGTATGTCCACAAAGTAAAAATTTATGATCAATGGTTTTAATATGTGAGCATGCTTGTAATGCAGTAATGAGCATTGCACCCATATGGGTATTACGATTCTGGCCCCCACACGTATCTGAATACATAACAGCGTATTTAATTTCTTCTGGTAAACTCTTAAGACGATGAAACAAACATGATGCAATATTGTTTGCACCACAACCTCCCTCTGCTTCATGCCATATGTAGCATGTAGCTTGATCATCTGATCCAGCGTGGACCGTTAGATTGAATGTCCAAAGCTGCCTCTTGTAGAAAGCCAGCCCTGTTTTCAAATAAGGAGTAGACAGACATTGCTGCAAGTCGAAGGTTAGCATTTCTAATTCGGGTTCTTCTCTGGACCTTTTCTTGTCTGCTGCTTTCGTAGTATAAGCTAATTCAGCTTGAGCTTGGTGTGTTTCTAAATCAGACTTAATGATATTTTCATCTTCTTCATTTGCTGATATCTTTATCTTTGGACCAAGTTGATCACAAGTTTTGCATGTATCAGCCTTAGGTGACTTAAAAGGCAGATTTTTCTTGTGAAATGTAGCTTCATATACTGTTCTGGAAACTGGTGTGTCGGTTTGCTCTCTGTACAAAGAGTACATTGTTACTAAAGTCAACTCAGACGATAAATATTTTTTTTGGGTTTGTTTCCTTGTATAATGGCTTTCATATGCCGGAAACAAATCAATGTGGGAAGAAACATTTGCCATAACTTTATCTGAACATTTTCGTTTTGGAGGATTTTTACCCCTTTGATCTGCTTGTGGTATACCGGCAGGAGAACCTAAGCTATTCTAAAGTACTTGAGTGATAAATCTGTTCGTCTCTCCTAATGTATTCATAAAACATATTTTACATACTTGAACATGTTTTCCATCAACATTGAAATGGTACTTATGAGTTAATAAACGATATTTTCTATTGTTTTCATCAATTTCCGGACGCAATCGCATTGTTGATTTATCTTGTGTCTCAATCAGGCCTGCCACGTACATGGTTCTGCGGTCATGATTCCCAATGTTCCAGTACTCTTTGAAAATCATCTCAAGTTTATCTTCTGAAATTCTTTCCTTGCACTTCATCCGACATTCTAGTAACCCCTTTCGTTATCTTTCCTGTACGTTGATGCCTTTATTTGTAGTGTAGCTGGTTAAATTCTACAATTTCACCAGTAAAAACATCAACAAATTAATATTTTACATCTACTAAATAAATAAACAATTCTCAAATAGTTCGACTGCTTTTTACCCTAATATAATGTGAAGTCATAAAACTATAAATAGCATTTTTCTCCGAATACCGAACGTCGAACACCTGTGTGCACAGCTGTGCAGTAGAACAAAATGAGTGTCCGGCGCATAGTTAACGAAACACAAATGACGTATTTAATTATGTCATGATGTTTTCATTGGTTGAAACCGAATAGGTGCGTCAACTGTGCGTCAACTATGCCCCGGACACTCATTTCATCCCAACAGTATATATTAGGGTGAGCTCGACGCGGAGTCAGTAGTTGTCTTATTGCCATCGAATTCAGTAGTTGTCTTATTGCCACAAACGAGTTCAGTTGTCTTTTTGCCATCATCGCTCACAGTTGTCTGCCATCCGAACGATCAGGTGCTTTCTGCCGACGGCACGTTACTTTCTACTTTTTTACAAGCGTTTAATGCAGTTTATTTTCTGGTGCAAGTTATATCTTCTACAATTATTATGGCATAAGAAATTCTACAAACAAATGTTTTCAAGTTGGTAACTAAAAAATCAACTATATTAGTTAATCAAATTGTGATGAACTAAAATTGTAAATATTTCAAACATTCATTTAAACACCCCCAACGCACAAGAGGTGCTTGGTGGTGATCAATCAAACTTTTCAACCCCCATTCCTGACCAAGAGTCAGAGGATAGTAGCGGTGTTTCAAATCATCTTTCTTATCAACAAACAACCTTTTCGGGTGGGTTTGACGACCCCTTGATCAGCCCTTCATCAAACACACGTTTTTCAAACAATCATTCACACACCCCTAACGCACAAAAGGTGCTTGGTGGTGATCAATCAAACATTTCAACCCCTATTTCTGATCAAGAGTCAGAGGATAGTAGCGGTTTTTCAAATCATCTTTTATATCAACAATCAACCTTTTCGGGTGGGTTTGACGACCCCTTGATCGGCCCTTCATCAAACATACTTATTTCAAACATTAATTCAAACACCCCCAACGCACAAAAGGTGCTTGGTGGTGATCAATCAAACATTTAAACCCCTATTCCTGATCAAGAGTTAGAGGATAGTAGCGATTTTTCAAATCAAACTTCACATCACTCATCAAACATTCATTCTAACAGTTTGGACACAGAAACCAAACTTGTGTATGATACCAGTCAACACCAAATTTCAAATCCCAGCTCAGCAAAAGAAGCTGAAATTAGCTTACATTTTTCACATGTTCCAAACGTTTCTTCTCATGATGTCAAATTGGATAATCCCTTCAACCTTCTGTTTTACAACAACGTTGCTTTGCACATTGCAAATCAGGGTCAAATTGACAACCCTTTCAAACTTTTAATACAAGACAACGTAGAGAAATCACCTACTACCACGCCACTGTCCACTGACCAGCTTTTGGAGCGGTTCTGGATACAGGAGGAAATGGTACACAAAATGGTTTTATCTGAGGATGACCAACTAGCTGAACAAATTTTCAAAAATACAACCATCCAGTTACCAAATGGTATGTAGCACTCCAGAATCCAAGGGCACTATATCTAGGAGGATATCAAATAGAAGAGGGAGACTTACTTTACTTGAAGCCACTTCAAATCCTACACTTCCTTGAGAAAATAGGATTGGAAGGGTCGCTATAGGCATTGAGACATTTCCTTAGTGCAGTGGCGACAGAAGGGGACACAATAGATCTTTTAGGTCGCAGTGTATTAACACCCCATTATCAACATAACATACCAAATGGTAAATTTCAAGTAAACTTGCCGCTTAAGAATGAATTGGCTTATATTCAATTAGGAGATTCTTTTTAAACAGCAAAGCATCGTTTTTTGTCATTAGAACGTAAATTTCACAAAAACCCTCAACTTTTCGCAGAATATAAAAAATTCATCGATGAATACTTGCAGCTCAATTATGGTCAAATCATACCACTTCAATTAAAAACTGTAAACAACGAACAGAAATATTTTGCACCACATCTTTGTGTCATTCGTGATCAAGTGTTTCCACCAAGCTCAGAGTTGTGTTCGATTTCTCTTGTCAAACCACATCTAAACTGTCATTAAACGACATTTTGTTAACAGGGCCTCGGGTCCAACCTAAGCTGGTTGATATCCTACTTAGATTCCGCACATTTAATTATGTTTTGACAGCTGATATCCAGAAGATGTACAGGCAAATAGTAATGAACCCTGCACACAATTTTTTGCAAAATATATTATGGCGAAATTCACCAACCGAACCACTCCAATGCATTGAGTTAACATCTGTTAGTTTTGGGCAAAAGAGTGCTCCTTACGTTGCTTGTCGTGTTTTAAACGAAAGTGCGCATCAAAACCCAAGATGGAGTCTACGTGAGACCAAATGTTAAATTGTCCCTTGTGCCCAACACAGAGCTTTAGATTTTAAGTTAGGTACCTAATTTCGCATAAGGTTGTTAAATACGCAGTTGGATTAGGTCGAATCCAAATGCTCCACGAAAGGAAACGCTAGGATCTTGATCTGGGATAGATTCGCGAGTGACCTGGTCAATAACCTTACGCCATTTTTCCTTTATTTTTTCTTACTTATTATTTATCAACTTGGTTTTCGTTTTATGAATCTGTCATATGTTTGAAATCATGCGTGGCTTGCGCAACAAACACCTGAGAAACTATACTTTTTTATTCATACATCGTGTCAGTGCGATAACACTGGCTGGTCCTTCGAGTATTTTTATCATTGTTATTCATTTTAATTTATCATCATTCAATGTTGTTTTTCTTTGTGTGGCGCGCGCCAGTATGGTTAAATTCTAAATTTCACCAGTAAAAACATCAACAAATTAATATTTTACATCTACTAAATAAATAAACAATTCTCAAATAGTTCGATTGCTTTTTACCCTAATATAATGTGAAGACATAAAACTATAAATAACTTTTTTCTCGGAATACCGAACGTCGAACACCTGTGTGCACAGCTGTGCAGTGGAACAAAATGAGTGTCCGGCGCATAGTTAACGAAACACAAATGACGTATTTCATTATGTCATGATGTTTTCATTGGTTGAAACCGAATAGGTGCGTCAACTATGCCCCGGACACTCATTTCATCCCAACAGTATATATTAGGGTGAGCTCGACGCGGAGTCAGTAGTTGTCTTATTGCCATCGAATTCAGTAGTTGTCTTATTGCCACAAACGAGTTCAGTTGTCTTTTTGCCAGCATCGCTCACAGTTGTCTGACATCCGAACGTTCAGGTGCTTTCTGCCGACGGCACGTTACTTTCTACATTTTTACAAGCGTTTAATGCAGTTTATTTTCTGGTGCAAGTTATATCTTCTACAATTATTGTGGCATAAGAAATTCTACAAACAAATGTTTTCAAGTTGTTAACTAAAAAATCAACTATATTAGTTAATCAAATTGTGATGAACTAAAATTGTAAATATTTAAAACTGTTTAGTGAAGATAAGTGAATCAACCACTATGTATTTACTTCAGTGAAAATAGTAAATTAAAAACACTTCTTTTTCTACTACCTATGACTCGTTAGTTATTTCTACAAAAGAACTCAATTCTTCTAACACCAGCGACATATGCTACAGAACATTTTTACCAAAGAAATATTCGGAAGTAACACCGGTATTTTTTCAGTAGCTCTTACCAGTATTTCTTTTGAACTTTCTCTCTTTCTCCAGTTTTCTTGACTTTGCGCGTGGTACATCGTAATCATTTTTTTCGTTACTGTAATTTTCTTTATTATTTTCTTGAGTATTATAATTATCTTTCAAACTATCATTTTCTTTAATACCATCATTTTCTCCTGGAGTAGCATTTTCAATATTTTCTAAAATCATTTCTTCTTCTGCAGTTACAATTCTATTCAGTGAAAATATATTATCATTCTCCATTATTAAATAATTTTTGTCATACGGTAATTTCTCATTTCCTAGTAATCCTATGATATTTCTCTGATCTCTGAGAATCTCCCCAGTTTCCTCTTGATTATTTTGTAGATCGTTTTCATTTCCGTGATTCGTTAAGGCAGTCAGAAATTCAGGATTGTCCAATATAGGCTGATTTTCTTCATAAGTTGTCAAATAACCTTTGTAATATGGTAGTTTATTTCCATTTCCTGGTAGCTATATAACATTTCCCTGATCTAAGGAGATAAATTCCTCCTGATTTTTTTGAATATCTTTTTTATTGCCTTGATTCGCTGAAGCACTCAGAAAGTCAATATTGTGCAATATTAGCTGATTTTCATCAAAAGTTGTTTCTGTGGTAGTTTCTGTGACATCTCCAACAAAGACAACCGGCATTTCCATGACATCAAGTTGTTCTTGTGTCGGAATATTCAATTCATTTATATCTGAAATTTTCACAAAATGGTTGTTTTAAATTTTACTTTGCTGATTTTTCACTGGATGGGAATTCATTGGAATTGCAATCAAAACCTCAAAGCTAGAATTGATAATTTCATGCAAGGAGATAATGGAAAAATACCAATTTTTCATGCATTTATACCTTAAATGAATTTTTATTTGAAAATTTTATTTCTGATTTACTATTTTTTTGTTTAACCCCGTAATTCAAGTCTTCGAATTCAGAATATAGTTGAAAAGAGCTAGATAATAATAAATGAGGTGGGATCCGAACAAGTTTAAAGAAACCTAACCTATAATCTTGACGCATTCTACTAATTCATTATTGATGAAAAGTAATGGAAACTACATACCTGAATTCAAATACGTTTTACCGAGTTCATGTTCTGCACTTTTAAATGCCATTTCTATTATTCTGTTAGCTCTAGACATGTTTAAACATGAATAAACTATTCACTTTTATGTCAAAAACTCTTGTAACGTACCTATAGAGCTGTAAACACTAGTTTTGAAGCTTGCAGAGAAGAATATATGTCAAAAATATGTCTGAATAAAAGGATATAAGCCTACTTATACCCTTTTCTATAAACATGAAAAAGAGAACATTGGTTCCTAAAATGAGTTAACTACACTTGTACCGTTTCTTTCAGACATTGAATTGTTCATCCTCAGTTAACTCACTTTCTTCAGCTTATTAAATGCCAATATATTATTTGAATGACTTATACCGTTTTCTGCAAATATACAAATCATTATGATCTATTCAAATAAATATAAAACACAATAACGGTTAAAATTGACTTATACCCTTTTCACCCTGCAGTAGCCATTTATAAGTTTGTTTTTATTTAGTTTGGTGTTTTTCTTTATTGCTACCGTTATCATTTTATTATTATTCTTTGATATGCACAAAACCAAGTTTCTTCTTGTAAGATTGTTTGTAGGTATCTTTGAAATGAAACAATTTTAATATTTTATCCTTACTTTTCTCAGCATCACCCACTTACTCTTATTATTATAAATATTCTGTAGATTTTCCCCTTTTTTTATATCTTTAGAGATATTGTATTAAACGTACTTTACTGTTATTTTTGGATTAGTAACGATACATCTTTTAAATGCCAGTATAATGCTTGAACCACCTTGATCGAGAACAGGGGTCAGATTCTGTTTCAAGATTTGACTCTAATTTGATATCACTCCATAATAGCAATTCTGTTTATTAAAATTTGACAAAAGATTCGATTAGTAAACTCAACATCTCTACAGTAATCTATTAGATGTCAAATCGTTAAAGTTGGATATTTTTAAAATTAGATATAAATCTTTTACTGAGTTTGAATAATAAGCCTGTAACGTAAAACCTTAGAGCTGAAAAGAATTTGGTTTCCAGAGCCGTACCTCTTCTGGATAACCTTTCCTGCAGCAGAAGTCTCATTTTCTCTATTAGAGACTTAACACATTATAAGAAGTTTATTTTTTATATAAAATGCAACAAAATATAAACATAGGTAGGTACTGTTTATTGAGCCGAAGAAGTTCTCCACAGCGATTTGTAGAAAAATAAAACGAATGCAGCAAATAATATTAATATTTCGCAATAATAATTAAAGTGGCGCTGGGAAACAGTAACAAAGCCTACACAGAACACGAGGCGAAATAACCTTAGCAGATGAAGCCGATGCCACAAAAAAACATAAATCCTAGGGTGGGTGGCTCAGTGGTAGAGTCTTTGTGTGCGGATCCAAGGGTCCTAGGTTCGAATCCCAACGTTAGCCGGAATTTTTTCATTTAATTTAATTATTTAAAATTAATTCTGATGCCTTGGTACAGTTCATCAAATTTCTAGAGGCTTTCGACGGCTAGACAGAGAAAGCACTACTGACAGGCATCCCGACGGATTTACGCAATGAAAGTACACTCTGCGCATCAAGTATTTCACTATTTCATTCAGACGTAAATGTCAGATATAAATTTCGCTAAAACATTTCTTTTATTTTCGTTTGTGTTTTTTGCTCATTACAGTTTAATAGAAGCTAAGTATGGAGTTTAATAGCAAATTAAGAGGCCGCGTGATTAACAGTCAATCTCGCGAAATAATAGCCAATGTTATAGAGTTTATGAGAAGAGAAGGAAACTTTAATTCACCTTCAATACCATTTAAAAATGTAAATGATCGTGTTGCTGCAGCCACAGGAGTATCTAAAAACACTGTCGTCCGCATTTCTGGAGAGAAAAAAAGAATCGATAACCGTGAGATATCGGAATTTTCATCACCAAGAAAAACCATTTAAAAACCAAAAACAGTTAATGATATAGATGAAGCTGCACAAGAATCAAATTTTATTTTTTTATTATTAGATAGCTATTTTTGTTTCTGAGTTGTGTTCATTTACAGGCTCAATTTTTTTCCGTTTTTCCTTTTTGATTTTATATGGGGTTTCAAGTTGTTTTTGACTTATTTCGACGTAAATCACAACAACACACTTTTTTAATAAAGCAAACAAGTGTTAAGAGGTATATGTACGTGTAAACTACAATTACAAAAAATTGATATGAAACCCATGAAACCACCAACAAAAATGTAAAGCTAGCTTCCGTACTAGAACATGGTGTCATTCGTCGAGATATTTTATCGTTTTGTTTAATAGATCAAGAAATGTAAATATTCCCCTGTTATTTTTTATAAAATTATAAGAGAAATAAATTTTTTTCTAAATAGTATAGTTTATTATTTTGTAGAAAAACAAAATTTCGAAAATTTTAGTAATGTTTCAGAAACAACCGTTATTAATAATAGGTACCATTTTCCTTAATAAGGTAAAAATAAAATATAAACTATTTCCACGATTTACAAAGGCCTACAAAAAAATTATAGGTATTTTCCGCAATCCTATAAAATTTATATTTTCTGACTCAATTTCAAAAGGTTGAAGGAATTCCAAAACACCTTTTATTAAATAATAATTATTTTCAATTCTACATACTATCTTTAGCTGCTTTTAAAAACGTTCTAAGAAAGTCCAATCAGACCAATTTAATCCCTAAACTATTCCACACTTTTAAAATTTAATTACCTAAAAATATTAAAAACTATTTAAAATAACTTGTTTAGCAGACTGTACAATAGCTATCTTAGTCACACGTAGCGCGTTCTCTGTCTGGGCATTGAACACCTCTAGAAATTTGATGAACTGTAGGATTCCCCACTCGACCATTCACTGTTCTAATTAACAGTGTCGTTCCTAAAGTGGCAGTGGGAAACCGTAACAAAGCCTACACAGAACACGATGCGAAATAACCTTAGCAGTTGAAACCGATGACACAAAAAAAAATTAAAAAAATCCATTTGGACTTACCAATTTATTTAACTTCCAGGAATGACTACAATTAACATACCTGTAACAAATAAGCATATTTATTATTTCATGGTAATACTAACAATTAATAGAAGACAATAAAAATTTAATCAAAAATTCAATAAAATTAACCAACTTATTTCATTTCAATGTTTGTTATTGTAATTGACGTCTACTAACATATATTTATTTCAGTGCATAAAAAAATTAATCGTCAAGCACCTTTATATTGAATTTTACGCTTCCACCACCGGCATATACTGCGTTTTGTTTTTCCCCCTCCCTTGTTCCCAACTACAAATAGTATGGAGTGTAAAGGTAAGGAGGATAATCACATATGGTTGTTTATCTCAAAAAGTGTCCACCCAAAAGCAGTCAGTATATAAAGTTGAAAAAAGTGACCACAAGAATGGTGCTCGTGTACTGGAAGAGCAGTATCCAATGATATATAGTTAATATATGTAAATCAGATGATGATAACCGGGTTTTTGTTATGTATTATCAAAATGTCCCTATTATTATAAGCGCATTCGGTTTTTATGATGTATTTTTTAGTTTTTGGAGTATATTTTTTGAGAATATATATTCTCTTATTTAGAGCCTTTTTGATTAATTTTTCTTCTTCTCTACTTTCTTTTTATAATAAGACAATTTTGCTTCTTTTATTAATTTTTCTGTGATATTTTTATACCTCGAGTAATTTCATTATTAATATCCTTCTTATTTATTTATTTATTTATTTAATTAAAAATCCAACGGCCAATAGCCACTTACAGGATGAGTAGTAATACAAAAAACTTAGAAACTAAAAAAAATAAAAATAAAAACGAGAAAATAATTTACATCAATGACATGAATAATATAAATACATAATAATTGAACTGAAATTGTGTGGGTACCTTGAAAAAACTCTCGGCGAGAGAAAAAAGCTACCCACACAAATCAGTGCAAATAGCGGAAAATAAGAATATATGTAGAAAATCAATTGAGCCAAATTAAAAACATAGTTACGAAACAAAAACATGAGTGCAAAGAGAAACCTAACAAAAACTATTTACAATTACGAAAATAATGTTCTAATTTTATTTATCCAAGTACAGAATATATCGATATCCGAGTAGTTATTTACCTCTGATAGCATACTGAATAATGGTGACCGACACAGCACATTAGTTCTAGGAATCGGAAGTGAAAAGGTTTGAAAATGCCTTGCAGCGAGTCTAGGGATGTAAAAATTAAGTTGACTTAATAATTTTGAACATTTGATGCGATTATGTACTAAGTTATGAATAAAAATAATGGCTGATATAATCCTTCTCGTGTGTAAACTTGGCATTTTAAATAATACTAATAGTTGATCCTGGGGAAATCCTCTTACTGGATACGTACCATAAAAACGACAGTGCAAACTTTTTAAAAATCGACGCTGAACTCGTTCTAACGCTAAAATCTGAACATTAGTATTGGGATACCATATAACCGAGGCGTATTCCAACTTGGACCTGGTGAGAGCACAGAAGTAGATGGGATTAGCCAGTTCTGGACCAAGGTCAGAGGCAAGGTCAGAGGCAATTGGTGTAATTAGTAATTACCCTAAGTACCCACCCCCCACCCTTCGAGCAAGTACCCCCCACCCTTCGAGCAAGTACCCCCCACCCTTCGAGCAATTAGCAAGTACCCCCCACCCTTCGCGCAATTAGCAAGTACCCCCCCACCCTTCGCGCAATTAGCAAGTACCTCTGAATTACTCTGTACACCATGTTATTGCATAGTGTAATGAGTGTAATTGCATAGTGTAATGAGTATAGTAAGTACCTCTCAGTACACATAGTGATGTAAGGACCAACCAATTATTCTGTACTGAGTGTAATTGCATAGTGTAATGAGCATAGTAAGTACCTCTCATTACACCATATGCATACCTCTCAGACAGTATTTACTGTGTATATCACGTAGTGTAATAAGTCTAAGTACTTCTCTTGTTTACTGTTGTAGCATAGGGGAAATAAGTCGGCGCCATGCACACCCTTGACTCTCAACCGCCATAGCTAAAGTGAATCACCGGTCTTCGGCAGACACGCGCGATGTAAATATTGTTGGAAGGGGTAGTATCCCACCCTTCGCGCAATTAGCAAGTGCCTCCCAATTATTCTGTAAATTATATACTTTAATGAACGTAATTGAGTAGTGTAATGAGCATAGTAAGTACATCTCATTACCTCCTAGTGATTACTATGTATTTAGAATTTACGTTACTCTATACCGAAGTAACAAGAATTGGAGCTGTTCCCGTATATTATGAATAGGGGAGGGGAGCATAGTGGAGGTGGGGATTTATTGAGAGGTATATAATATCACATCTATACGAATGAGATCAGTCGCGAGCTATAAGTGCGTTGGAAGTTTCATTATCTAATATCGAAATAATCATAAAAATAGTAGATATGTATAAGTGTAATTGCGGTTTAACATTTACAAGAGCAGATAATTTACGACGACATCAAAATAAAAGTTGTAATCTGATATCTAACCGCAATGGTGAATCATCCAGCGGTACGAAAAGAACCGCCAATTTAAGCCCGGATGTTTTACCGGTAAAACAAGCTCGTGTAATGCGAGTTTCACATCGTACCGTAGACCCACAAGTTCATAAAAGTAGATGTGAATCATGTAATGTAGACATCGCAACCAATCAGATGACATCACATATGAGGAGTCTTAGTCATAAAGAAAAGGCATGCACAATTCATGTCGATGGTATATATTTAATTAAGAGTGCATTTAAGTGCAGAATCGCAAGTTATAGAGTCAAAAGTGATGAAAAACATATAGACTATATAACATTTTTTGAGGCTAAAAAAGTGAGGGTATTGGAATTGTTGAAAGTTGTTCTGAGGGCCCATAATGCCATTAAAGTTAATGTAGAGGTCTTCGCTACATATGTATTGCAGAGCCAAGATAATTCTGAAATCAAATCTTTTAATAGCATAAATCGAATACTAGATTTGCCGACGGATTTGGATGTGGTATATGCAAACTTTAAGGACGCCTTGGTATCTCAAACCGTAGACTTCCAACATAAAGATTCAGGTATAGTAGTTATATAATACATAATATATCGGTAACTAATAAATTATTCATTGTTTCAGGTTGGTCATTACAGGAAGTACTATTTCTAGAAGTTAATATAAATAAGTACTCTCCGTTAGGAGGCTGCTCATACATAAAGCTGCCTAAGTTTATTGAAACCAAGAAGGGTGTAGTGAATGTGCAGAATAATGATGCGTACTGCTTTGCTTGGGCTATCACATCAGCTCTATATCCAGCCAGAGATCATGTTAGCCTAATGTCATCGTATCCACACTTCGAGACCGTGCTGAATGTTGATGGCATTGAATTTCCCATGAAGCTTAAAGACATTTCAAAATTTGAAGACCTCAATGATATAAGTGTTAAGGTTTATGGCTTGGAACATTGTTATGAAAATGGTAAGGCTAAATTTGAAATAGTAGGCCCATTACGATATTCCCGTAGAAGGTTAGGGCATCATATAAATTTACTGCTAATAACAGAAGATTCCGGTAATAGTCACTATTGTTGGATTAAAAGTATATCCAGATTAGTTTCGAGTCAAATAACTAAAAATGGTCATAAAAAATTTTTTTGTGACGGGTGTTTACTTTATTTTCCATCTGAAAGCGTGCTATTACGTCATCAATTGTGCGATTGTAATCATATATATACCAGTACACCATCAGTGGAACTTAAAAAAGACAAACGCGGTAATTATGTCCCCGAAAATATACTGAAGTTTCAAAATTATGGTAAGCAACTAAGAGTCCCATTTGTAATTTATGCCGATTTTGAATCGATCCTAAAACCTATAGATCATTGCGAACCAGATCCGGAAAAAAAATTCACCATCCCTACATACCAACATGAGCCATATGCTTTTGCATATCTGATTAAATGTTCATTTGATGATTCATTGACGAAATTTGTAACTTTTACCGGCGATAATGCCGCGAGCGATTTCGTAAAACGCTTAGAGGATGATGTATTAACTATTTATAATACTCATTTAAAAGACATTGTTCCAATGCAGCGACTGTCTAAAGATGAAATAGATGATTTTAACACATCGACTATATGCTCTATTTGCGATGAGACCTTTCAAGAAGGCGAAGTTAAAGTAAGAGATCATTGCCATCTTACCGGTAAGAAAACACCCGGCGCCGCGCATAGCAATTGTAATTTAAATTATAAAATCCCGCAATTTGTCCCAATATTTTTCCATAATTTGAGTGGGTATGACAGCCATTTATTTATTAAAGAATTGTATGGGGAAGGTGAGAGAGCCGAAGTTATTGCCCAAAATAAAGAAAAATATATTTCGTTCACAAAACCATTGTACACCCATAGCTATGTAGATAGAGACGGTATTTTGAGAAAAAATTACATAAAACTCAGATTTTTGGATAGTTACAGATTTTTAGCGGATTCCTTGGTTGGGCTGTCGGAAAACTTGCCATCAGAATTTTTTGTTGAAACAAGGAAATGTTTTGCAGAAAAAGAAAAATTTGATTTGATGAGACAGAAAGGGGTGTTTCCATATAATTTCATGGATAATATATTGAAATTAGATCACCCAAATTTACCCTCAAAAGATGAGTTTTATGATAAGTTAAATGATTGTCACATATCCGACGAGGATTACGCGAGGGCCCAGAAAGTGTGGGATGTATTTAATTGCCAAACCTTGGGATCGTATTCTGATTTATATTTAAAATCAGATGTTCTAATGTTATGCGATATATTTGAAAATTTTAGAGATGTATCGCTTAAAGCATATAAACTCGATCCAGCGCAATATTATACATCTCCAGGTTTGTCATGGGATGCGATGTTGCGCTACACCAAGGTGGAGTTAGAGTTGCTGACAGATATTGATATGATTAATTTCTTCAAAAATAGTATACGTGGCGGTATCAGTCAATGTGTGGAAAGAAAACATATTGCCAATAATCAGTATTTATCGGAATATAATCCCTTCGAGCCAAAGTCCTCTATACACTATATTGATGCCACAAATCTCTATGGGTATAGTATGAGTCAGCCACTACCCACAGGAGAATTTGCATGGTTATCGACCGAGGAAATTAATCAACTCGATGTAATGTCAGTTGATGATCTCGGGGATTATGGCTATGTATTAGAAGTTGATGTAACATATCCACAACACCTTCATGATAAACACGCCGATTTACCATTTTTAGTGGAGAATATAATTCCACCTAATTCCAAAACAGAAATCCCCAAACTGGTGCCGAATTTAAACCACAAAGACAAATACATACTACACTATAGAAACTTCAAGCAGGCCATAAATAATGGACTAATTGTAACTGAAATTCATCGCGCCCTCAAGTTTAAGCAGTCACGTTGGCTGAAAAAATACATAGATCTCAATACTAATATGAGAAACAATGCCAAGCACACATCTGAGAGAAATCACTTTAAGCGCATGGTCAATAGTGTGTACGGGAAAACTATGGAAAACGTGGATGACAGACGAGATATTTACCTTAAAACCCACTGGGTTAGTAAGATAAATTCCCCAGGCGCAAACAATTTAATTGCTCGACCGAATTTTAAGTCTTGTTCTATATTTTCAGAACACTTTGTGGCTATACATATGGGTAGAACCAAAATATGCTATAACAAACCATTGTACATCGGTTTCACAGTGTTGGAATTGTCAAAAGTAAGGATGTACGATTTTTATTATGGAATATTAAAACAGCAATTAGGTGATCAAATTTCATTACTTTACACAGATACCGATAGTTTTGTACTTAAAGTTGATACAATTAATTTTTATGAATTTATGGGGAGAAATATAGAACATTTCGACACATCTAATTATAAAACGGATAATAAATTTAACCTACCCGTAAGTAAACCAATATTGGGGAATTTCAAAGATGAGTATCCAAATCAGGCCATCAGCACATTTTTAGGGACAGGCGCCAAGGCCTACTATATTAGATCAGACGAAAAAGAGACCAAAGCCGCTAAGGGAGTAAAAAAATGCGTAATACAAAGCAGCTTAAACATGTCGGATTATCAAAAGATTGTAGAAGGCGGGGGTAAGATATTTAGAAAAATGAATACATTCAGGAGTAAGTTACATGATATATATACTGAAATGAAAAACAAAGTCGCATTATCTTACAACGATGACAAAAGGTTTATAATACCAAACACCGTGAAAACTCTACCGTGGGGACACAGAGATATTCAGGAATATCGTAATGGACCTCGAAAAACTGTAGCCGAATTCAAATATAATGTAGCCAATATTGTAAATAATGTTAGTGATGAAAATAGATTAGAGTTACTGTTAAGACTATTATTAGATGAAATGTAAATGTAAAATTAATGTATATGAAATATATATGTAACAAATTATTGTGACTTTTTTTTTACCAATATCAAACTATCTCTCCCCTCCACTCCCTACTCATTCCAACGGCTATAAATAGCGGATGCCCACAGTTAGATATTCATTCCACTCCAGCCAGTCCGCTCAGAAAATCAGCAAAAAGGTCCATCAACATATCAGCCATAATTACCAGGGAGCAAGCTGATAAGGAGCTTGAGTGGTTGAATTCAAATTGGGGGAAGTTCCAACCAGAGGCGCAATAAATCAGTCAAGTGATGGTAAACGGGGCATCTGATGAGAAGAAGAAAGAAAAAAAAACGTAAATAATGGTATTTGAAGAGATGTAAATTTTAATAAATATATGTATGTGCAAATTTACTTTGAATAAATATTTATACCAATCCATGTATATCATTTCTCATTTTTCATTTTTTTAAAAGAAAAAAATTCTTCAAATAAAAGTTGTTTGTAATGTAATTCTCTATAATTTTTGTTCTATACATAATTCCCATAAAATCGACCGTAATCGAGAAATTTGACAAAGTGTAAAATTACCCCCCACTCTCCATAAAAAAACATCTGTGTCGGCTTTATTTGAAATGCGATAGGGATCATATTATATGTATGTACAGAGAATCAAAAAAGGAATAAAAAAAATTTTGTTACCCCCACCCCCTCCCTAAAACAGCCGCCAACAATTGCATATCTCCGTAACGGTAAGAGATAGAATTTTTTCCTTGGTGGGGGGGGGGCTATGGGGGGTGGTAGATGGGGGATGGGTTAGGGTGGGGGGTATGGGGCGGGTTAAACTTTGGTCTTTAATTTTTTTTCCATTGGGTAAAAGGGGTCTAGGGGTCAAGATAAAAAAATTAGACGAAAAACATCTGTGCCGGGTCTATTTGAAATGCGATAGGGATAGGGATCATAGGGATAGGGATTATAAAAACAAAAAAGAAAATAAAAAAAAAATTACCCCCACCCCTATAATTTTTTGATTTTTTTTTTGCTAGGGTGTTGGGGAAAAAAAAAATTTAGGTATTTTTTTTATTTTGATTTTTTTTGATAGGGTGTTGGGGAAAAAATTTTTTAGGGGGTATATTTTGTATTTTTATTTTTTTTTTTTATAGAGTGTTGAGGTAAAAATTTTGGGCCCTGCGATGCGCGCGCAACACTCCCACTCCTCACAACACTCCCACTCCTCCCCACTCCTTTCGATTGATGTATATACCCAGCTACAGCGCATTATCATTCAGTCTGGTTCAGCTCACCACACCAGACAGACATGGCAGAAATCGCCGAGTGCGACTCTACAGATATGGTTGATATTGTTGACCTATTGTCAGCCGGGTGGGACACCGAGTTGAATGGTCCATGCGACTCCACATCGGGGTTCACACTGCAGCCGCCCGGTGTCTACGAAGTAGACACCGATCCGAACAGTGAGTCGGAGAGTGGCGACTCCTCGGACTGGTGGGATGACGACATCGACCCTCCGATCGACGACGACGACATCTCCGATTGGGATGCCGATGCCGATCCCGACATCGGCCTGGTGGTTTTTGACGATTCTGACTCGTAAAGACCACCTACCTTGGTCAGACAACGGCCCTTTTCAGGGCCATCAAAAAAATTCATAGTAAAGGCAGTGCCTTTAGATAAGTCTTAATGTTATACGCAGCTATTGACTCGCTTTCCATAGATGCGTGAGCGCATGATGTTGTGAGTGTCTCCCCTCCGCTTCCAATCTTTTCGATCACTATATATTCGGAGATCAGCGCTAGGAAATTCAGTTTACTTCAACTCGTTGAGTAACTAACATGGACGATATAATCGAAGTAGCCGAATGCGATTCGACGTCCGGAGTAGATACGAGCTGGGGTCAAATGACCGACTTGGATGGGGTGTGCGATACCACCCATGGTCTCCGAAGACCAAGGCGACCATCAACGCCACCCGGTCCATGCGACTCGCGCGTCCTGATATTGGACGTGCATGACGTGTGGTGTGGCACCGACACTGAGTCGAACACCGACTCGGATGCTGAGTCCGGGTCGGATGCCGATTCGGAGAGCGATTCTGACTCGCAATAGGGTATCTGCCCTCGTCAGAAAAAAAAACGGTTCTTTTCAGAACCAACAAAAAAACTATAAAAACGGTTCTTTTCAAAACCAACAAAAAACTATAAAAACGGTTCTTTTCAGAACCAACAAAAACTTATTACAAATAATTTGCCCCAAGAGGACAAACTATTTTATTTAGAGGTATGCACAGCCTTACACCAATATGGCTCAATAAATGATATATAGTACTTTATGAAATACCTCGTATTAAGATTGAATATTATTTAAAATATATTATGCGGTATTCCAAAAATGTATGAGCATCATGTTACAGTCGCAAGATGTTACCCTATGAAATGCCGAGTATTGCAATTTAATAATATATACTAATATGCCGTATACCCGAAATTTGTGCATTGTGTAGTTAAAAATATGATCATTGGTTCGATGCGCAATGGTCGTTATTTACAATATGAGGCTGTGAGAGTCTCCCCTCCACTCCCACCCTGACACTCTTCCCGATTTTACTATATATACGAGCAATCAGCGCTAAGAAATTTAGTTTATTTCAGCTAGCTGAGTGAACTACTAAACTTTTTCAGTTATTTTCAGTTATTTTCAGTTTTTAACATGAGTTGCAATGACGAGACAACCAATGCCATCAACAGCATCCTTATGGAGCCCAAGAGCAGACTGCATGATTGTATGACAGATGACGACTTTGATCTGGAGATGCTGCTAATGTCAATCGGACCCGTGTCACCTGTGTCGCGAGTAAGTGACATCCCGCTACCAGCCCCGGTACCAGCCCCCATTTCAGCCCCGGTACCAACCGCATTACAAACCTATGTAATTGACGATAGCGGGGATGAGTTTGAAGACTCGCCAAAGATTATCGTCCATACGGATATTCGTGTCCCTAGACTGCCGGCAGCGACAAAAAGATTGTCAGTGGTTGCACCTAAAACCAAGAAGCCGAGAGCCCCAAGGAAGCCGAGAGCCCCAAGGAAGCCGAAGGTCGCACCAGCACCAACATTGTTGCTGGTACCCTCGACAAGCGTGGTGGCTTCAACCAGCCGAGCCGAGCCGAGCATACCATCATCGCAGGATGAACTTAGTATGCGGCTCAATAAAGCAATGCTCGCCGTGATGAATCACCAGACGCGGTTAACGGCAGATAGGGAGCAGTTGGAAATAACCCGATCTACCTACAAAGAATTGAAGATGGAGGTGGATGAGGAAGAAAAGGCCATGGAGGTAGCCTCAGCGCCAATTCAGTATAGGCTGGACGAATTGGATGAGGAAAATAGTCGCATCCAACTACACATCGCCGACTTGCAGCGGCAGTTGGAAGAGGTCGTACATCGCCAACATGTTGTGCGCCAAAGCCAGGTGGATGCGGGTATTGAAATGTCAAGGGTCAAAGAGGCCCATCCGGGACATGAAGAGCGGAAGAGGGCTTGCGAGGCGATGAGGGTGAAATGCGATGAAGTGAGCGAACGGGCGCAGGCGACAAAGGAAGGCATTTCAAAGTGGTTAGATCACATCAATTCGGATCCGGGCGGCAGTTGATAAAATTAAAAAAATGCAATGTGCCATACTAATACCTAGGCGATGGTGGCGTGGAAATTTAGTAAAGGGTTCTTTTCAGAACCGCTGAAATATTTTTAAATGAAAGATTAGATATTGCATCACTTGCAATAATATAATTTTAAGATATAACAGTTTTTTGTTGGGAGTCTCCCAATCTCCCACAATCTTTCAGATCACTATAAATACTCACCGCACACATACACATATAGTTCTTAAATAGATATTCAACCTACATTCTACTTGAAGACCTCGCGCTACTATGCATACTTTAAGCGATGATTGTTCTATGAGTAAGCGCCTCACTTGCAAGATTTGTACCGATAAGGAAGTGCAAATGGTTTTTATACCATGTGGGCATGCCGTATCTTGCAATAGCTGTAGTCGATCTGTAGTTATTTGTATTATATGCAGAGCGCCGATTAATGCTAGAGTAAAATTTTTTCTGACATCCAACTTTCCGGAACTAGATGCACCCTACTGAGCGTGATGTTATGCAGGGGAGGTGGTAAATTCGAGGGTTGGGAGAGTGGAGGTGGGAATACATAACCATATATAAGGAGGTCCCGACCACTTACCAGCATCAGTCACTTCGCTGTAGCTGACCACTAAGAATATTAGAAAGCCGAAAAAATAGCAAAGATGGATGGACAAATTGTTGTTGTTGATGTTGATGCGGTTGAGGAGATCGAGCGTCAGCTCTCCTTGTTGGCGCGTTTTGATGCCAACAAGCCAGGCATTGACGAATTTTGGGACGCCATAGAACGTGATGTAAGTTTTTAACTATTACCTTATGTTTATAAAATATCTAATTATTATGCTTATAAAATATCTAATCAATATACTTCTTTACAGGCTGCTGATGCCGCTGCTGCCGCTGCCGACGGTGATGGAGAAGGCGTGGCTGGTCTAGCGCAACTTGCCAACGAGGATTTGGGTGCTGTTGGTCCGGCACCACTCGTCGAAGAGGGTGAAGACGCCGTTGGTCCAGCCCCACCCGCCGATGAACCCGCCAGCGACGACGATGATGAGGGCATTGAGGCTGATTGCCCTGGATCACCGACTTCAATAAGAAGGGAGCTGGCTGTATTTCAGGCCAGAGGCGGTAACCACTTCTGCGTTACATCCAGCTCCGTTATTGTGAAGTTGGTTATTCCCGGCATGGAACGGAGCAAACGTCTGTGCAACCCCTGCTTTCTTTATTACGAGCAGATGGAGGTCGAAAGAAATCCAAATGCCAGGTACATACACGAGCATCAGCATTTTGTTGTAGAAGGGGGGGATTTGGAGGATCCGCAAACATGTGATGTATGCGCCCGATATATTTCCCACTTCTGCGACACAAATGTTTGCCCTGTATGCATCGGCGCTTGAAATAAAGGAGTCAGGGGTTGCAATACGGCGGCTTTGTTATGCATCCAATGACCCTCTATATATTAGTTTTAGATTTAATTTGTATAATTGTTTATTATTTAAGCTTTCTGTATATATTTAAGTGTAAGTTATTTTATTATTGTATATGTAGTAGTTAATAGGGAAATAAAACTTGTTTTTTTTTAAATCTTTATTTCATTTAATATCCATACTAAACAATATCATTTATATTAATCCAAGAGTTTTCTTGCTGTGGGAATCCCAACCACTTCACCAAGGCTTTGTCCCCTTTTGTCCGATTGACCTTTTCCACTAAATAAACATCTTTCCAATTTGTTTTTAATAATTCCAACTCATAAAATGAGCCTTTAATCGATTGACCATTCATATCTTCTAGAATGTATGTTACGGGGTATGTGCTATTTATTTTTCTTATTTTGAATAATTCAGTTGTATAGTTAGCAGTATACCCTTTTTCAAATATGCTTTTATATTTACTTATTCTTACGACATCGCCGACACGATATTTCGGTTTTTTACGCCTTACTTTATTTTTGTTTTGCCTATATTGGTTGAGTTTAGTTGTCGGCAGGACATCTATTGGCTTCATACCTATGATTGAATGCGTGGTGTTATTATACTTATTAATGACACCGTCTATAATATCTATCCAATTGTATTTCCCTCTCATAGCCATTTTTTTATATAATAGGGATTTTATCGTACGAATCACACATTCTGCCATTGACGCTTTCATTGTAAGTCGAATAGTGATTTATATCATATGTTTTCATTACTTTCCCAAATTCCTTGTTATAATATTCTGTCCCTTGATCCGTTTGTAGATTTTTAGGATGATGTGCGCAATTTTGGAGTATATCTAAAAAGGCATTTCTAACATGTAAGCCTGTTTTATTTTTTAATGGTCTCGCCCACACATATTTTGTATAACAATCGATGACAATTAGAATATATCTGTAACCATCGTTTTCATCTTTATAACTTTGCATATCAGCCAAATCACTCTGCCACAAGTCGGCATATCCTTTTACAATAGTCCTTCTTCTGGGAAAATGTCGACGGGCAGATCGGTGGATTTCTTCAATTATTTGGTGCTTAGACATTCTTTCCAATTAAAATACAATTTTTTATTCAATCTTTTTGATCCTTTCTTCCAGTCCTACTATAATTTTCGATAAAACCGCTGTATTTTGTCCAATACTTCCTTTGACGCTTTCAAGGTCTCGAAGAATTTCCGTATTACACTTAAATGAATTTATCGGTAAGATCAGTTAAACGGTTCTCTAAAATTATAGTAAAATTTTTTATGCCTTTTATTTCACTTTCCAAAATATCAACTTTAGTAATAATTTTTAAAATATTACTTTTTGTAGTGGTAAGTATGTCCTCAAAAAATTCTCTATTGTGCTTCACTATTTGTAACATCGATTGGTATTTAACATTAACATCGCCAATACTATTGCTTGACACAGTTCGATGTTCAAATACTAATTTCTTAAGTTCACTCTGCTGATTTTCGAAATAAATAGTAGCTTCGCGTAATACGTTTTTAATGGATTCCGTTAAAGCTTTTAAAACGTGATCTTTTGTTTGCCTAGTAAGATCGTCAACATATCCAACCGTTACAGCGTCGGTCGATTGTTCTGGCTCTCCGAGGTTCACCAACCGTTTGGTTTGCATATCATAATTACCGTCACCTGTTAATTTGAATCCAAGACCCCTATTTTCTCGAATAATTACGCGTTGATTTTTCTTTTTTCTTCCGAATTTATCTACAATGTTCCTTGAAGACATTCCGTTTACGACTGACCTCTACAGCGCATGTATTTAATATATTATTCGCTCTTCTCTTAATTCTTCAATTATAGATAAAATTTCATTATCGTGCCCAGTATGGCCGGCTTGCTTTGAACTCCATAATAAACGCAATCTAGCCACCAATTCTCTCGGCTTGTTCCAATAAACGTATGTGGGTTTAGAGGTCATTATTTTTTTGTATTTAGGTATTTTTGAAAACCCTCCACCCTTTATCTTTACCGGAGAGAACAATGGTCTAATAATTTTTCTCAATTTATTTACATTTTTGTTACTTAGCCCTTTGGACTCGTCATACTCCTTAAAGGCCGCTCCGGTAAGTTGTAATATTTCCTTATATGTATCCATAGTCGCATTACTTACCTTCTTAGGGCTTCGATAAAATAGTAGCTCATACAATTCCGGATTGCCGTGGTAGTCAGCAACTCTTCTATCCCCATCCCAAAACGAGATTTTGCCATCAGAAAATTTTACTTCTAAATTACCAACCATTGTTTTCATGTTTTTGTCCATATATACGCCGTACCGAGTATCATAGCGTTTATTACCTCGCGATATTTCTTCTAAATGCTTATTAATATATTTTTTATCATCATCATCATCATCATCATCATCATCATCACCATCACCGCGGTCGGATATTGCACTTTCAAAACTTTCTCCATATTTTGTCGAGTCCGGTGATATTGACGCGAGTTCCCTTTTCATGCCAGATCTTTCTTCTTTAGTGTTAGCGGGGTTTTCTTCTTTAGCGTTAGAGGGGTTAGAGGTTGCGGCTTTTGAAATTGTTTTCAACGGTTTCGTCAGCGGTTCATACATTTTTTCTAGAGCTTGCAGAGTTTCAACGCGCCCACTTTTTAAGGCATTAAATTTCTGTCTAACCGAATCGGAGACAGCGGCCAGCTCCGATTTGATGTCGAAATGTTTTTTATTGCTATACATTTTAATCGCTGAAACCACCTGCCGCCTTGGACGCTACTTGAAAAATAACGCATATTGCATTGTTTAGGGGTATATGAAGCTATCGAATCCTTTCTTATATCTACCGGCGCTTATATCTTTATCTATCACTAGAAATCCATGCTTTTCACCCCAACATTCCACACATATTTCTTGAAATTTTCTAAAAGACACGTCTGGAGCTACATGGTCTGAATATATGTGACGTAGGTTTAGGTCATCTTGTTTAAACATAATTATTAGATTTGCGTTGTCTCTAATCAATTGTTTCGGAATCTTCGAATACGTTTGAGCCAAATAAAAGCAATCTATATTTCTGTGTCGCCCCATACTAAAATATGATCTAATAACATCTTGTTTTTCACAAATCACATCATCAAATATAAATATGGAATTTGGTTTGGCGTCTACCGGTTGAATTATATCTTCATTATTGTTGAACGTAAAATAACCCAACCCTTTTATCGGAGTCAAAACTTCATGCAAGTACTCATACTTCTTCTGGTATAATGATTTTGAATAAATATATACATTTTCAAATCGTAGCCCATTTGGTTGAATGAGTAGTGATAACATAACATTTGTTTTATTGCAATTTGATGGTCCTATTAGAAGGCCGCGTATTGTATCGGGCAACAATGGGCCGTGTCTAGGAATCTTATTTTCACTAAGCCCATCACCAACTTTTTCATCTAAATTCTCCACACAGATACTATTTTGTGCTTTGACTATGCGCATCATTTGACTGTCTTTGGCTATATAAACCATCGCTCATGTAACATTCATTTAAATGCCTAGCGTCAAACGAGTGCGATCTATCACTAAACGTTATTCAAAAAGAAAGTGTGGAAAAGGGTTTGTTAATTCCCTAATAAATAAATTACCATTTGAACTGCACATACCGGGGTACCAATATTGTGGGCCAGGTACGCGCTTACAAAAACGTTTAGCGCGTAACGACCCCGGAATAAATGAATTAGATAAAGCCTGTAAATTACATGATATCGCTTATTCTAAAAGTGCAAACGATTTGAAAGCTAGACATATTGCTGATAAGGACCTTCAAGAATTAGCTTGGACTCGGTTTAAAGCTAGCGACGCGTCAGTTGGTGAAAAAGCAGCTGCCTGGACTATCACAAATATTATGAAAACAAAGCGAAGTTTTGGTATGGGCCATAAATTACGGTCTAGAAAGCGGCGTCGCGGAACAAAAAGCAAAAAACGAATTGCTTTCGGTAGAGGAATTGTCAGTAAGATTAAAGGGGTATTAAAGACATATGGCGGACAGAAAATGGGGGAAAAAACACTCAAGAAGATGGCTGCATCATCTCTCATGGCTGCCCGAAAACATGTTAAAGCAGCTGGGGGAAAGAAAAAAATTATTATTCCCCGTATTATACCGATACCAAAAAAAGGTGGATTTTTACCATTAATACCTATTTTTGCTGGATTATCTGCATTGGGGAGCTTGGCAGGAGCGGCATCCGGAATCGTCAAAGCAGTGAACACCGCTAAAACAAATAGTCAACAATTAACAGAAGCTAATCGACACAATAGAACCATGGAAGCCATCTCTCTAGGAAAAAACGGTAAAGGATTATACTTAAAGCCCTATCGAAAGGGGTTGGGCCTTTACATGAAACCATATCGGCCAAAAAACTCGTAAGTTCACTACCTCGAAGACCTCTCAGTAATTTAGACATACAATCTTTTGCCAAAAGATTCAAGATTCCCTACTTTCGAGGTGTGTATATGAGAGATAATTTACCAAACTGCGGGCCACTAAAAAACGAATCAGCCATTGTAAATTTGGATAGTAGTAGCGGGCCAGGAACACATTGGGTCGCTTACAAGAAAAGAGATGCGTCCTCAATATATTTCGATAGTTATGGTGATTTACCCCCACCTTCAGATTTAATTAGTTATCTGTATAAAGGGCGTTGGCCGGTATCTGAAGTTCACTATAATTATAAACGCTACCAGAAGTTTGATACTGTCCTATGTGGACATTTGTGTTTGCAATTTCTTCTCTCTGAAGGATGAATACCCATGATGAAGAACAACCTAAGGATTTTTCTAAAAATGAATCTATCGATGTAAATGATGGTCCGACGGTATTTTCGAAACGTGGGTCAATTGACGTAACCGACGATCCAACACCAAAACACGTAATTTGTTGTTTTTGTAAAATTCGAGAACTGAAAATTTCCACTAAAAAGCGAGTTTATAATTTATGTAATCGAAAATAGATTTTGAAGTCAGTGTGACATACTTCTTAGCCATGTCAAGAACATTTAATTTGTCGTCCATAGCGTCAAGCATTCTCAGCAATGATTTTTTTCCGCCCATCGAATTGGATGTTAATAAACAGTATGGTCTTGGATTAATAGCATTTTATGCCTACCATTCTATCAAAAATATCACCTCAAAAAATAATATCATCTGTTTAGAGGTGGTAGACCCAGAAAAGTTTTGGGCAGATGTGGTGCAGCGAGAGAAGAGTTGGGCCGAGGAAGGCAGTGCACCGAAAAAAATTAATGTACGTGTGGCACCCGGCGCTTATGAGATTGATGAAATTAATAAGTTCGTCCAAAAAGCTATATATGACTATCTATATCCGGATACCAAAACTATTATAAATCAGGGAGAACTTGATGCTATGTTTAAATTGTCGGCGAACAACAACACTCTAAAATGTGAAATTTCATCTAAATTCATAATCAACTTTGATTGTGACAACAGTATAGCTAGCCTCTTAGGATTCAGTAATTCGAAGTGCCCGCCAAGGCCTCAAGCTTATGTTTCTTCAAGGCCGATTAATATTATGAACCTCCACCTTGTTCAATTGGATTGTAATATTATTTCTGGTTCCTATATAAATGGGAAAGAAGCCCACACCCTTTTTTCATTTGACATAGACGTTGAGCCAGGATACAAACTGACGAAGGAACCTCATAACATTATTTATCTACCAGTCATACCTGCCGGTCGGCAATACCTAGACAACATTACTATCCGAGTTGTAGATGATAACGGTGAGTTGATTGACTTTGGGGAGGAAACTATCAATATCACACTCGAGTTAAAGGAGATAAACTAATATGGGATTCTGCTTCAAACCACGACATTCAACTAGCACCCATTTAAATAATCATATAAATAGAATCGAAGGGAAAAACATGAACATTCGTCGAGTAACTGTAAAGCGAAGAAGACTTCTGTTGTCTAATAAAGATTATAAATTTCTTCAATCTATTGGATTCCATATAAGATATTAAATAATGGCTGTTTATGTAAGAAATGAGATGTTGGACGTATTTGAAAAGCCGATCGTCGATAACTCAATCAAAAGATGCGATGGATATATTCACCCGCCTACGGGATCGCCAAATTACAAACATTCTGATACAATCACCTTTACGATCAATAATATGGACCTGAATCTCTTAATTTGCGATAGTTACATCAATATAGTTGGAACATTTAAGCCAAAAGAGGCTAATAAAAAGTGCTATTTGGCCAACAATGCTCTTCCTGGCCTATTTGAAGAAATTAGATATGAAATGGGTGGACAAAAGATTGCTGAATGTCGAAAACCTATTATAACGACAGCAATAAAAAATATGGTGTCATATGGTGAAAAACATGCGAAATTATTAGAAACATCCGGTTGGGGCCTCAGCGAAGAGAATCAAGTTTTGGTTGATTCAACGAGTAATACATTTACAGGTAGAATCTTATTAAAACATCTATTTGGTTTTGCCGAATCTTACAAAAAAGGGATAATAGGTGTTAAGCATGAGATGACTGTAATAATTGCTCGAGCATTCGAAAATTGCTATATAGGAGAAGTCGATGCAGACATAACTATCACTAAAATGGATTGGATAGTCAAACACATTACTCCCGAAAATGATGCAGATGTTCTCATGTATAAAAAAATTAATGACAAACATTTGCAATCCATTAAAATACCGCACCATAAATGGGATCTTTATGAATTACCTACTCTAAGACAAACTTCTAACGACATATGGGCGAATAAAACCACTACATCCATGGAACGACCTAGATATGTAATTATTGGATTTCAAAATACTTCTTTTACTGAAAACAGGAAAGAAGATGTGACGGCGTTTACGGCTGCTGATATAAGCAATATCAGATTATATCTAAATTCTGAAGTTTACCCATTAGAGCGTTGGAATTTGGATGTTGGGAAAAAGTTGGATACTCCCGCTTATTATGCTTATGAAGATTTTCAGCGAAGTTACTATAAAAAGGAAAATCCTGAGCCGATGTTAGGCCTGAATGGCTTTAGAGCGAACCCTCTATTCGTAATTGATTGCAGTATGTATCCAAAACCAATCAAATCTTCAACTGTGGATGTCAAGGTTGAATTCGAAACACGTAAAATGCAGTTTCCCGCCAACACTAAAGCGTATGCGCTTATTATTCATGAAGCTCTTATAAGTTATAATGCACTAGATGGCACTGTACACACTGAATATATGCCATTGTAGTTCATATAATCTAATTTACTGTATCCAAACTTATACCTGTGTTCACTTTTAACAAAAATAAAAAGATTTAACCTTTTTTAAATAAAAAACAATTAAACTATGTATATTGTTTTATTTATATTTTAATCACAGATAGATAGATATATTATATAAGTAATCCCTAATCCATTTCGTCATCTGTCTCATCATCAGCCTCATCGTCTGCATCTTCATCTAAACCATGTTTACTCCTTATTTGCGGGGTGATGTATGGTAAGGCCTCGTTCAAGAAGCGTTTCAAACTTAGGGTAACCATCTTCTCACAGAATGTATCTAAGTCCAGCTCACATGCATTATATTCGCAGCAAAGACTGCTGCCTTTACAGTATTTCTCATAACAATCGTTTTGATAGGCCACAGCTTCTGGAAACAGCCATACCTCAGCGTCGTAATTGATGGAGTGTAACGCATCCATCGCCAGTGCGTCCAGTTCCTTTCCAAGCCTGCTTATTGCTGATTCTAAGTCGATGGCTTTAGGCCAGTGCTCTTCGGAATACATCATCCACATGTCGAAATAATCTGAAACAATATTTGGCCGTTATTAAATGAACAAATATTGGTCAAGTTATACTTACGATAAAATTGTGGAAATTCTTAATGAAATATTGCGTATATTAGATATCTATATGTGTTTAAAAGTAAAAAAATATTTACAGTGACTCTACCATGGATTTAACTAATTGATTGCTGGCCAACTAGATCGATTCTTATATGAGACCTAGTAGTTGAGTTGTAACACGGCTTTTCCCCTAAATAGGCCATGGCATATTGGCCAGTAGAATCATTTATCATAGCAATGACTTCGGGTGGCATTATTTCAAAAATGCGTCTCGGTAACCAACACTGGAAAAGCTCCTGTGAGTGCCGATCAATTAAATGAATAAGTAAACATTTACCATATCTGGTATCTTTGACCAATATCGTTTTAATAATATAAAGTTGACCTATAACCAATGACTTTAGTTCTCTTTGGTCCAATATTGTGGGCCAGTCTCCAAGTAATTTATTAACCGCATCAATTTGCGTTTGAGCCATAGTAGAATACAAATAAATATTTTTTTTTACCTGTATAATACACAATACTACACAATACTACACTCAGTTATTATTTGAAACTTCTAAAAACTCTTAAAGCTTACGATTTTAAACTGATTCCATTTGGATATGAGGTCGCTATATATCCTCCCTAAAAATCCCCACCTCCACTATGTTTTCCTTCTCAATATTCATAGTATGTAATATAGAATACAATAGTAATCACTAGGAGGTAAATAGTAATGACTATTTAAGCGGTACTTACAAGGTGTATAGAGTAATGAGATGTACTTACTATGCTCATTACACTACTCAATTACGTTCATTAAAGTATATAATTTACAGAATAATTGGGAGGCACTTGCTAATTGCGCGAAGGGTGGGATACTACCCCTTCCAACAATATTTACATCGCGCGTGTCTGCCGAAGACCGGTGATTCACTTTAGCTATGGTGGTTGAGAGTCAAGGGTGTGCATGGCGCCGACTTATTTCCCCTATGCTACAACAGTAAACAAGAGAAGTACTTAGACTTATTACTAAAGACCGGACAATTTAATTTATTCTTATCAGCGAAGTAACGGTAAGAGCGGACCTTCGATTTGAATAATACATTCTGAATAAAACAAGTTATTTACTGAACTGGTCGACACAGTAGATAAGATATTGGATTTTTATCGCCCGGGCGTAACATTTGGGGCGGGCTTATTATTACATTTACATTGCAATAATTATTTTATTAAATTTTAGTTCAAATTTGGTTGGATATTATTATATAATTACAAATGATATTATTATTTATTTTTTTATTGTGTTGTGGGATAATGTTGTTGGCTTTTTCTGTTAATATATTATTGACTAATAAATATATCAACGAGGATACACCATCATTAGTTTTATGTTTAGAGTGTTCCAATATACACTCTTTATCCTAAAGTAGCAAATATACAATTATATACAATATATACAATACAAATTAATATCAATCTTCTTCATTTGAAAAATATGTTTGTATGACTGCATATTTTTCTAAATTGTCTTCAGTGAAATTACTTCTTTTAGAAGTCAATAAATCTTTAAACCTAGAAAACGATCGTTCTACGTCACAACTCGTTACAGGAGCAAATGAAAAATGTGGAACAAAATCACAATATTTTAAAGCAGTTTCATAATCGTTAAAATTGTTCAGGGAGATTTGTTTCAGAGTCTGTAAATTTGGATTTCTTTTAATAACACAATCTATTTTATCTTGTAAGGGCCACTTTACGTTTTTTAAGTGTAACAATGTCGATTCAAATTTTTCCATAGCAACCGATAATTGTAAGTTACGGGTTTCAAGGAATTTTATAGTTTCTGGGAGACACGAAAAATAAGTCGCAAGAAAATTTAACTCCGACTGCAAAGTTGTTTTTGTTATTAAACCTTTACACTGAGTGATAGAGAGAGCGTCCTCTGATAAGTTGGAAATAAATACTTTTAGTCTGTCGAAATGCTCCGAAAAAAAGAACACAGCCTGTAACCAAGTTCCCCATCGTGTAATAACTGGTTGTGGAGGTAGGGGGATATTCGGACATATTTCTTTATATAAAGAAACTCGGGACGGTGCTTTTAACAAAATTTTTTTAAAACAGCTAATCAACGAATTAATGTCTGGAAAGCTGTCACGGATAAACTCACAAACTCGGTGTAACGCGTGAGCAAGGCAAGTTACATGCAGCATGTTTGGAAAATGTTCTTGTAATAGTTTCCCTGTTTTCAACATTACACTTGCCGCGTCTGAAATAAACAATAAAACTTTTGAAACGTCATTATCAATTACATTGTTCAATCCACGTTTCACTATTTCATAAATCATTTCAGCGTTCACAGTTTCACGAAACACACTAGAAACTAAATACTGTTGTGAAGTATTTTCAGCACTTAATAATCCTACAACAACATTAACAACACATCTACCCTTTATGTCAGTCGTTTCATCTGCACTAACCCAAATATATTTGCTGGAAATTTTCGTTTTTATTGCCGTCATTGCTTTATCGTACTGATTTTGAATATAATGTTTTCTAATTGTGGATTCATCCGGTATTTTACGTTTAGTATATTTACAAAGAAAATTTTTGAAAATTGTATTATTTAATTTTGTTAATGGAATATTTGCAGAAACAAATGCGTTGCATAAATCTTCATAAAAGATTTTGTCTGGACATCCCTCTAAAGATTGCATGTGTTTTTGTGTTTTCACATGTTGTGTCATACTTGACTTTCCATTAAAAACTAACACCTGATCACAATTGCGGCAGTATAATTTGTTGTCATTAAAACGACGAAAACAATCAAAGTCCGATAATAAATTTTCCATATTTACGTTTCCAGTTTCTATCACTTTTCCCTTTGAACTAAACAAATATACTCATTGGAAAAATCTAGTGATATTTTTACAAGACACTTTCTTCTCAAATCTCCTGTTTATCGACTCTTTGTTATCTTTTTACATTTTTTCAACCAACAGATACCTATATAGAGTGAGCAATTGAATTAATACATACATTACAGAAATTTAACAGACATTTATTTTATTGTCTCATCGTGTATAAGTACCATAATATCCACAGGAAATAAAAACATAAATGTTTTGTTACAAAAAATCGGTATGTACGGTATCGATAAAAGCCAAAATATTCATAAATATAATATAAGGATTGACTTTATTTGAATAAAAATATCACCGGCAACTAACCGACAATGGATCGAGAAAGTATAAGACAACATATGATGGGCCTATTTGACATTCATTTTAGGCCCTCTCTACAGCGTCTTAGTCCAAACGCTCGTAGAGTCCTAATATTTGGCCCCGATGCAATTTCTCCTCGATCCTCATTTTAGGCAGGAGAGTAGTGTACCACGCCAAAATATTGAGGAATAGATATTTTGTAATTATATAAGAGATAATAATAAAAAAAATATCATACAGAATATCGTTTACATTACTACACCTTAAACTCGCTTATGAAAAGTTTAACATCTTCATCAAAAAAGTTATTTTTTTTTAAGGAAAATTTCTCAGGCCACAAATTAAAGGATCTGAGGTTACTAAAAACTTTTGTAAAATATCCTACATATCCTCGGCGTTGGTGAGAAGAAAACATTAAATTTGTTTAATGAAAATGATTCAAAAGACAAAGAATATAGGTACACGATAAAAAAAAATCTCACTTTTTTGTATTAGTTTTAATGTCTATGTATATATCAGTACACTTTTTTTATCTTGTTTTAATAAAAAAAAGAGGTTTGTCCTGATAGTATTAGAATCTGCCGCACTGTCTGCCGTCTTAAATAGCGAACCCAGAATGAGACGCCTATGTGATTAAAACCAATTATTTGAACGCGATTAAAATGTCCGGTCTTTACTTATTACACTACGTGATATACACAATAAATACTGTCTGAGAGGTATGCATATGGTGTAATGAGAGGTACTTACTATGCTCATTACACTATGCAATTACACTCAGTACAGAATAATTGGTTGGTCCTTACATCACTATGTGTACTGAGAGGTACTTACTATACTCATTACACTATGCAATTACACTCATTACACTATGCAATAACATGGTGTACAGAGTAATTCAGAGGTACTTGCTAATTGCGCGAAGGGTGGGGGGTACTTGCTAATTGCGCGAAGGGTGGGGGGTACTTGCTAATTGCTCGAAGGGTAGGGGGTACTTGCTCGAAGGGTGGGGGGTGGGTACTTAGGGTAATTACTAATTACACCAATTGCCTCTGACCTTGCCTCTGACCTTGGTCCAGAACTGGCTAATCCCATCTACTCACAGAACACAAGCTTGCAGGTCTCCACATTATTAAAATCTTTTATCTATCGTAAAATAAAGCCCAAAATTTTGTAAGCAGATGCAGTAATGTGACTTATGTGATCCGCAAAGGTTAGTCTGTGATCAAATATGACGCCAAGGTCATTAAACATATCAGGTCTATTAAAAGTACTACCATCTAAGTTATAGTCATAACGGATAGGACTTTGTCTACGAGTGTATGACATTGCATTGCATTTACCAGCATTTAGCATTAAACTATTATTAGAACACCATTCGGAAATTATATCAAGATCACGTTGCAGCGAAGAACAGTCGGCTACAGTATCAATATTTGAAATCAATTTCAAGTCATCAGCATAAAGCAAACATGTGCTATTAACTTTTGAAGTTATGTCATTAATAAAGATAATGAAGCATAGCGGACCCAATATAGAACCTTGTGGCACACCAGATGTTTGAAAAAATGAGGTTGATTGTGTGTCCATTAACTTGGCTATATTGTGACCGCTCGGTCAAGTAAGATTTAAAAAGGAGAATTAGTGCATTCGAAATATTCATGAAGTCAAGCTTATTTAATAATACAGAGGATTGAGCCTATCAAATGCTTTAGTAAAATCAGTATAGATTATGTCGACCTGTCCTCCGTTGTCTATTATTTCACTAATAATTTGGGTTTTTACAGCTAGATTGGTAACAGTAGATTTGCCCTTTATGAAGCCGTGTTGCTCGGGAATTATAGAATTTACAACATGTTCGTGTAGATGGTGCTTTAAAGTAATTTCAAATACCTTACTAAAATTGGAGATAATGGATATTGGCCTATAATTGTTAACGGCTGTCCTACTCCCTTTTTTGAACACGAGTAATTTTTGAAATTTTCCATTTATCCGGAAAGGTAGAAGTCTTAATTATCAATTTAAACATTTGTGTTAAAGGTTGAGCAAGTACAAACTGACAGTCACGAATAAGAAAAGCGGGAATGTCATCAGGGCCGGTGGTCATATTTGCTTTTATACGTCGAATTGATTCAAGTATTACCTCTTCTGTAATTCTAATTAAAGATAACATTTGATTTGGAAACGGAGATGTGCTGTTCATTGTTGTTTGGAGAAGTGTGCTATTTCTAGGAAAAGACATGCGAAAATAATCCGCAAAAGCATTACAAATATCTTCATTATTCTCGTAATCTACACCATTGTATTCCATAGTTGAAGGTATGGACCTGTTATTTTTCTTGGAGTTAAGAGCAGACCAGAAATTTTTAGGATTTCTGTTTAGTTCGGCTTCAATATGATTCTGATATTGCTTATGGGCAACAGAATTATCTAATTTGAACTTGGTTCTCAAATTTTTGAATATGTCAAGATCCGTAGCATTATTAGTTTTCTTATAAGTTTTCCAAGCGTTATTTTTTAAATTTAATGTATGGATTAAAGATCCATTGAACCATGCTGGATATATTTTTTTTTGTAACTTTTTTTTGAAGAACACACTTACCGAAAATGCTATAAATCTTATCATAGAACATATCTAACTCTGAGTTGACATCAGTTTCAGTGGTTAAGAAACCCCATTTGGTTGACAATAAATCAGTATACAAAGAATTGAAATTGGCTTTCCTAAAATTGTAAGAGTGAATATGTGGCACAGGAGGGACTGCAGTATCATACTTGTATTGTACACTGACTTCGAGTGAGGGGTGATAACTATCGACAGGCTCAATCAAGGAAGACACACAATTAACATTACAAATTGCAGTTAAAAAAATAAGATCGAGTAATCGTCCATCATCATTGGGAACATTATTATATTGAGAGAGATTGAAAAAATTGGTAAAATTATTTAATATTTTCATTTTGGGTGAGTTTTCGCGTCTGACGTATTCTGGTACGTTAAAATCACCAAATATGATAAGAGGAACATCATGTATGATCTGTAGAGACTCTATTGAGTCTAGTAATAAATCGTAATCATTAACAGATGTACGGGGGGGAATGTATATAACCATAATAAATACGATAGATTTACCTACTTTAAGTTTACAGAGTAACACATCTATAGACCTAACATCTGAGGAAGGAGTATGTTCGGAATATATGTCAATCACAGATAACTGTATTTTTTTGCTTGTAGCAAGTAGAACACCTCCACCTTTAGAAGTATTCATAATGGCGTGGTCCCTATCCATACGGCCTACATTATATAGATTAGGGTCAAATAGCTCGGCATCATAAACACTATCATTTAACCAAGTTTCGGTAACTATCATAATGTCGTGCTCAGGAGCGAGAGAACCATACTGAATATAAAATTTTTTACATTTGCCTAAAATACTCCTACAGTTTTTGGTAATAGATTTTTAGACAATTGTTAGAAGTACAATTTTTTTTGTTATTTACGCCTAGTTTAGGTCCACCAGTTGCAAACGGTCGATGCTATTTTATGCCTAACACTGACGTCACAAAAGACTCATGTGCATTCAAATAGACAGTACAGTTCTTGTCCCACGCAGCATGATTTGTTTTGACCTTTTGTACACCAATGCGCTTATTGAAGTTTACACAATTGATACAAGTGAAATTTTGTTCATCACAGTCCTTAAGTTTATGATTAAGTGAGCATTTAGGACAAATCGGATCAACCATAAAATATTTATTTGCAAAGAGATGAAAACTGCAACATTTGTAACAACGTCTCATGTCAATAGCCTCAAATACCTTACAATAATCATACCCAATTATTACATGTTGAAAATCAATGATTTTTTTATAAGGTAATGAATCGACCTGCACTAGTGCTTAAAAAACTTTATTATTATGCTTCAAGGGCTGAATTGACACTATCTCGCATATGCTATCATCAGTAATTAACGATTTATTTTGACTTCTAAAATAATTTAAAAATGTGTCTTTATCATAGGACACAGATACACCAACGACGCGCACTCTAGGATGGAGACGAGTAACTTCTCTAACCGAATAATTGTTTATTAATTTAGAATCTGCTAGTTGCTTGAAATGATCATTTACACAACGAACCGCGATTCCACCCTGGCTCAAGTTTCTCACTTCGGTGACAACCAATTGTTCGTTTACTGGATTGATCATTTGCAAGACATCAGTTTTCGTTACTTTAGAATCCTGTCTAGGATTCTTAGGTTTCACAATAAAGGTTGAACAGGTCACATTTGCGTACTATTTTTCATTATGACTAGAATCACCATAATTAATGCTCTCGGCAATTGCATTTTTAACACATGCTTGTAAATCGTTGTTGAGATTGGAAGAGGATTGGGATTGCAATGTAGCCTGAAGATCTTTAAATTTATTTTCAAACAAGTCTTGCAAATTATCTTTAAATAAAGTGAATAAATCAATAATCTTAGAATAAAACTCGTCAACCTCTTTTTTGACTACATTAGACAGATATTCACTAGAGATGTTTGGTGTAGAGCTTATTTTTTTTATTTACGCATTTTATTAGTGATGGTGTTATCCAATCTTTTCTTTTTCTTTGATTAAGTTTTAATTTTATATTCATTCTGAATTTATTTATGGTATTTTGAATAGCCTGAAATATTTTTTTCGTTTGTATTTCTAGGTCTGGTTCATTAAGTATGTTGTTCTAGTTAATAATTTGTATGTTACCCGTTAATTTTTAGTTATCAATTTGTTTAATGAAATTATTATTTTTTTAGGTTTATTTTTTTGTTTGTATTAGGGGCAGGTGGGGTAAGTGTAGACGGGGGTAAATGTAGACACCCCCAAATCTTTGAAAATATATTTTGTTTTTTTAATTTTAATTCCAGAATGTAATATTTGTAAGCGTAACCTGATGTAGTTTTAAGTTACACTACTCTAGCTTGTTTAATAACATAATTGTAATAAGGTATGATGACCATAGAAAAAAATTTGTTATACGTTTCTCGCATTTATTTTATTTGATTTTTTTGTTTAAAAAGGGTATTATTAAAACCAGTTTGTTTTTATCTTAAAATGTGTGTTTTTTGACGCCCTATTCACCCATATTTTTTTACATAATAAAATATTTTTTTCTTTCAGAGCAATCAAGCTGTCTACATATACTCCACTATCACACATTAGTAGGGTAATTGTAGACAGCTGGTTAGGGTAATTGTAGACAAGTTGTGTATGTTGGGGTAAATGTAGACATATTGTTTTCCTTGTTTCAGAATAATTTATAAAGTTATTTTGAACATGCTGCGCACCTACATACGTAAAAGGGCAGCAGCCACCTATTCTACGGAAGAGCTTCAAGAAGCTTGTAAAGCTGTTCAATCAAGGCGCATAACATACCGACAAGCTCAAGATCATTATGGCATAGATAAATCCGTGATATACCAAAGACTGCATGGAAGAAGAACCTCTATGAACAAAATCGGTGGTAGTAGGCCACGAGCCCTTTCGGACCAAATAGAGGATCAGTTGGAACAGTGTGTTTTAGCCCGAGCAGAGTGGGGATATCCTGTAGATCGGAATGAATTACTTAATATTGTAAAGAAGTATGTTGAAACTGATAACATTAAAACCAACTTTAAAGACAATCGCCCCGGCGAAGACTGGTACCTTGCCTTTATGAAGATAAGACCTCGGCTAAGCCTCAAAAAACCGGAACAACTACAGCAAAATAGAGCTGAAGCCGCAGACCCATTTGTAGTTTTTGATTTTTACGAAAAATTAAAATCACTTATTCAACGAGAAGGTCTTCAAAACTCCCCTGAATCGATCCTAAACTGTGATGAAACAGGGTTCTGTACTGACCCTAGCAAAGTAAAGGCAATTGGACTCAAAGGACAAAAGTCATTTTATAGGAGAGTGGGTGGTACAGGAAGGGAAAACATTTCTGTCCACTGCTGCGCATCAGCTTCAGGTAGAGTGTTACCACCACTAGTTATTTTTAAAGCAAAAGGTGCCGTACAGGCAAGGTGGACAAACCATGAAGCCAAGTTTCCAGGCACTGTTTATGCTACAACAGAAAACGGATATATGGAGGAGCCAGTATGTTTCTCGTGGCTGACTGATAGTCTAATACCATACATTAATAACCTGCGACAAATACAAAACACTCAAAAGAAAGCAATACTTATTATGGATGGCCACAAAAGTCACATAAGTCTTAGAGTGGTAAATGAGGCGATTAACGCAGACTTAATATTACTGAAACTACCCAGCCACCTTACTCACCGCATGCAACCATTAGACAAGTGCGTCTTTGCACCTTTAAAGACTGGCTTTGTTGAACTGTTGGCAAAAGCATGGAGAACTTATTTATCCGAAAAAATGTAATTTCGGGATTTCGCGAAATAGGATGTTTTCCAGTAGACTCCTCGAAATTTCCTGAAAGAGAGTACGATCAAAATAAATTAAATCGATATAAATCCCTCCAACAACAACAAAAACAAAATAATAAAAACAAACCTGCAGGAGAACAAGAAAATATTGTTGAAGTGCCAGAAGATCAAGCTGAAAAAACCTCGAACGAAGAAACTATACCACCTCTAAACCTGACAATGACTTGCCTGATCTTGAAGTTTTACAAGCACCTTCTTCTTTATCCCAAAATGTGGTTTTACTACAGCCTTCGATTTCTCAAAGTGATCCTTTACAATCAGAAAGTCTGGCTCCCCAAGAATTAGATAATAATAAACCAACAACATCCGATAGTCGAAGATCCCTTATGACTCCCCAAGAAATCGATATTAATGAACCAACGACATCTGACGGCCGAATATCCCTTATGGATGTCTTTTTGAATAAAATGAGAAAGGATTTTGCCCCTCCAGACAATATACGATCTAAAGAAAAGCAAATAAGAGTAAAAAAATAAGCTTACGGCGAAATACTAACTAGTAAAGAGGTGACAAAAAGGTTGAAAGAAGAAGAGGATAGAAGAAACGCAAAAAAAGTACAAAAAGAAATCCTACGAAAACAACAAAAATAGTTAAGAATGCAGAAAATAAATCAAAATTTGCCCAAAAGCAAACAGCAAAGAAAAAGAAAAAAATTAGTATTAAAGAATCTTCATCTGAGTCCGACCCAGATGACGATCTTTTACTAGCAGTACAGAATCTCACATCAAGTGATGATAACAGCATAACTGGGGATCCCTATGATGACAATATTGATGACGAACCCTGTTGTGCCAACAAAGAAAATAGGAATGCAAACTCTCCAGAAAGTAAGCGGACAGACTAAAAATTGGTAGTTATTTTGCTGTTGATTACGTCTCTACATTGGTTGTGTCAATGTCATCGAAAATGACAAAGTAATCATGAATTTTTTAGAACGTATTCCAGAGGAGAAATTCAGATGGACAAAAAGGGATGACATTGACACGGTTTCACAGTCCGCATGTTTTATGGGACCTATCAAGCTTGATGGTGTTCATTCATTTACACTAAATCCCAAACCAACAGATATTTAAAAACGATGGTTAGATTTTCAGCATAATACGGGCAAAACATTATGCTAATGTTTAATTTAACTTTTTTATCTACCCCTTTTTACAAAACGTTTTGTATTGATAATTAGAATAATATGTTCTTTCTAAGTAGCTTTACTTACCAAAAAATACCAATTTTTTATTTATTTTTACTATTAGGTAGGTAATATTGTTGACAAAGTGTCAGTTTTAGTTTGAGTTTATTTTATGTGTTGTTTTAAGTTAAAAATATACTTTTAGTTTATGTTCCTTGCTTTTGATTCATGCACACCCTACCTTAAAAGTTCTGTATCTTTTAAATGAAAAAAAATATATTTTTTTTAAATTTACCTGCATATTAGTTGTGGTTCATACTTTGTCTCCACTTACCCCAGTTAAATTAACGTTATATTATAAGCAGTAATCCGTGTTGTCTCCATTTACCCCATTCGCAGGGGTAAGCGTAGACAAAATACGAATTTAAAAAAAAATTGCACATATTTCCAAGAGGTTGGTTTAGGTTAACCATTTATATATAGAAAGTAACACAAGGTGTTAGGTATCTAGTACTTAACAATACAAGATCTTAATACTTTAGATGGTACTATAGCAATTTTAAACATTTTACCCATGGGGTAAGTGTAGAAATTTGTCTACATTTACCCCACCTCCCCCTTATATATTCTTTTTAAAAAATAATTTGCATCATTGTTGTGTAATGATCAGTAATGGAAGTTGCAATAGTCATGGGCATTGTCATATCATAATTATTACTTTTTGTATGTATAAACCTGTGGTTTAAACAAGTTTTGGAATCCTTTTTCTAGAGATGGTTCTCTTGCGAGTGCTAGAAGGCTTCCAGTTGGGCTAGTTTTGAATACTCCTAATGTAATACGTAAACATGTATGTTGGACTACGTCGAGCTTTTCAAGTAACGTCTTGTTAGCAGATCCATAACAAATTGAGCTATATTCTATTTTACTTCTGATTATTGTTTGGTATATTTGAATAAGATTTTTTGTGTCTGCGCCCCACGTATGATTTGAAAGAGTTTTTAGTAAATTTATTCTTTGTTGGCTTGCTTTTGGTAAGTTGCTGATATGTTGGTTTCATTTCAGTTGTGAATCAAATATCATGCCCAAGAATGTTACTGAATCCACTTGTTTCAGTTTAATGTTATTCAAGTGAAGGTCAACTTGAAACTGTTTTTTCTTCTTGTTAAATATGATATATTTTGATTTTTCTTCGGAAAACATGAAGCCTGTTGTTTTTGACCAATTTTCTAAAATTTTTGCAATAATTGACTTGCCATACCTATATTTGTGCTTTTTCTATATATTTCTAAGTCATCTGCGAATAGGAAGATTAATCAAATTTAAAACATTATTCATTCCTATGAGAAAGAGAGTGGGACTCAAGACCGCTCCTTGAGGGGTTCCATTTGTTAGTAACCTCGGTGTAGAGTTTTTCATTATGCTTTACCTGTATGGTTCTGTTACTAAGTACAAAGGAAGTTTTTTGTAAATGCTAAAAAGTTTCCCGTTATACCCCAATTTTTCATATTGACGAGGATATAGTGCCTGCAAGCTGTATCGAAGGCATTACTGTTATCGAAAAAAATTGCAGTTAGGTTTTGTTTATTTGAAAATGCCTCCGTAATTTCTGATTCAAGCGTTAGAATATTATCCATGGTATTTCTATTTTTCTCAAATCCACTTTGCTGAGGTATAATAAGATTTTCCTTTTTTAGGAACCATGCTAATCTATTGTTCAGAATTATTTCTATTAAGTTACAGGCGTTGCAGGTGAGGGATATTGGGCGGTAGGAAGAGGGATTATTTTTGGGTTCGTTAGACTTAATTTAAGAAATAATGTAGGGTTTGGACCAAATAACTAAAAATTTGTGTATTTGTGGCATTTTCTATGAAGTTACACAGTGTGTCATAATCAAATATAAAAGGTTTAATCTTTGCGTCTATTTGTTCTTTAAAAGGTACTAACATCTCATGAAGAGACAAATTTGTACTTTTCACTTTTTTCTATTTAGAGTTTGTCTTATTTTCTGTTTGGAAGCCTGGTAGTACATTTCCTTCCAAAATTTCTGGGAAAGTATCAATTTTACGTTTCGATTGTGACTGTAGTTCAGAAGTTTTCATAGTTTCAATATTTGATGTTGAGTTGGAAATAAAAGTAATGTAATGTTTTGAGTAGCTATTTTGCTCATATTTGTGAGTAAGGCTTGAGTTTATGCTTTTTTAGTTCTAGAAGTTCCTTCCTGGTGGGTTGTGTTGTATATGACTTGATTGTAGTTGGTTTGGTGGTATTGGAAGTAAATTTTCGGTTTGTTGTAATAAGGAAGAAAAAGAAACATACGATTCTGTGGGTATTTGTACTGTTATGTTTTCTTGTGGGTGACTTGGTTTAAATCAGATTGACCTACTATGTGACATTTTTGGCAGTTAAGATAATTTATAGAATGATAAATCCTGAACGAAGATATGTCGTGCTCTATTATTTATGAATCAGGAAAAGACTGCCCTTCAAGGGGTGAAATATAAATTTGTCTTCTGATGCCAAGGATGTGGATATAATCAGATTCTTGCACTCCAACTCGAAGAAACGTCTAATTTGAGATCGATTTTATACTGAGCAGTTCTAGTTCTCTTTTTATTGTTATTTGGGATTGTTGGATAAATATTTAAAATTAGGAGACTTAAAGAGGAAGATATAAGTTTTCTTACGTCTCGGTTGATACCATTTATGTTAATGGTTTTATATTTTCTTATTAAAATATCAACTAATTGCTCTGATGAAAGATAAATGCAGACTCTCTTGGTAGCAATTCTGGAAAAATTGAACCAACAGTTATTATGTAGTCATGAATTTTCGTTTTCTCTATGGATAATAAAATGGCTTGATGTTTGTTTGGTGGCTTATGAGTGCTGACAATAGTGGAGTATGTTGTTGTACTATTTGGAACGTTTTGGGCAGAAATAGGTACATAATTTTAATTTCATTCTGTTGAAATTACATTCAACATGTCCTATCTGCTAAATACTAGGTAGCCACTCCCTGTATAAACCTCCGCTTTTAGCAAACAAAATAATAAAGTACTGAATAGTCACTCCCTGTATAAACTAATTATCTAAACTTGAAACAACATGCTTGACTTTCAAATGACCGCCAGACACCTGTGTCTTCGCAAACAGTTAATATAATCACGTAAGCAATCATGTGATCTGGGACGGCCAATGAGAAAAAAGGCGGTAAAACCGTCGCTGGCTGGCGGGATTGTATCGGAGAAAAAACTTCACTTTCGTTTCGACAGTCAAACAAAACACACATCAAAAATCTTGTCAACGCCGGCAGCAAGCCGAAATTTAAGTTAAAGCATTTGTGCGATTTGATTTAAAAAGTTGTAACATGTAATCAATTAATAATGTATGTAACCAAGTATTAATATGTAAAATGTGGAATCAGTAAGCCGTAAATATATCAAATTCAAATATAAGGTGATAGTTTCATTTGAATAAAATCAGTGCATCAACCAGAACTTCGAGAGTATCTTCTAGAGGCTACAGGGTGAAGCATAAGGCCTTCACCCCAGGTAACATATTTCGAACATAGTCATACAGTCCACCATTATCGAAGGCAGTAAATGTCAAGCCTTATAAACCCAGGGTAAGACATGAGTTGGTCCTTCGAGCCGGATTCATCACATCTTCGAGTTGTTTTTCGCACCCTCAGGCCTTCGAGCGCCTCACAGTAGTTCATCTCTTTTTAGTCTGCCACCATCGGATTATTTCATCTCCAGGCCTTCGAGAGCCGAAAATTCAAACGTTGGTTCGTCAGTTATAGAAAAAGCTACCTTCTCAACAAGTCAACAACCTAGTGCAGTGTTAAAAGTTACAAAAGGTATACTATCAACCATTTTTTAAACATTTTCTGTCGTTTTTATTATACTTCTTATATTTTTTTTTTAAATAAGTATCTTTGAGTATACTTCTTACATTTTTTTATTAAATAGGTATTTTTGAGTATACTTCTTACATTTTTTCGATAATTTTCAAACATTTTGTGTCACATTTATTATACAAGTATCTTTGAGTGTACTTTTTACATTTTTCGTTTTTCTTTGTTGCATTTTATGTAACATTTCATGTCGCATTCCTCAAATATTGTCGCCATTCCAAGAACAATTTTTACTCAAAAATATTTTTAGACGTTAGATTCATATAAAAACTGTACATCATTCACATTTCGTATTTGAAAAAAAAGGTAGAACAAATTTTCAACATAAAAAACTCTTATATCATTTAAATCACTATTATTAACTTTAAAAAATCAAGATCAGCAACTAAAAGCCAATTAACTCGTATTAAAATCAAGTTTCACAAAATGATAAGCTCCCAGAAGCAAGCATTCAAAGGTTTTCAGGTAATCCTCTCGAATATTGTAGTTTTATACTTATTTAAAGCTCTAATCACAAAAAAAAACATTATCTAACACTGTCATAAAAATACGCACCTAATATTCTTTCATACTTTTATATTCCGTCTTCCTATAAGACACTTCTCGGGCCACCATACCCACGTATCAACAATTTATCTTACTCAGTTTGTCTGTGAGCGTTTACGAACTTGAATTCACTAATGCGAACGAAAATATTTTTTTTATTTTACGACACCCGCCACTGGAAAACAATAATTGTTGTAGGTGTAGCACAAAAACTAAAAAATATATTCTGATAAGAGAGACGCTTTGTAAACGTCTTTACTGTTCGACTGTCTCGACACAATGAGCAACTCTTTATCTAAAAATATAATTTTATAAAAAACAAATTTTATTTTCTATTAAGTTAAATTTAATGTACACATTTAAAATTTGATCATTGTCGATTCGACTTCTTATCTCTAGTCTTCATAGTACCGACTAATATTTTTTGTTAGCTCATTTCTCTTAAGATTTTCATGGGAAATATCATACGTTAATATTAAAATAGTAATTTAAAGGCCAGGAATAATTAAAGTTCTCATTGGCGCTAAAACTACTGTTTTTGCGATGACATATGACATTTCTTGGAAAAATCTTGAAAAATTTCTTTCGAGGTTAAACATAGCCCCCAGAAATTGCCGGGCAGTGGGGTTCTTGTTGTGGCTTCCATGAATTCATACAATCAAAGAGAAACTCTATGTGGTCTTGAAATATTTAACACATTAGTTTAAAGCTGTAAAATGACCTGTACGTGTGTTTTTAAGGCACTAATATACTTTTCCATGTCATTAAAAAAATATATATCCTTATTAAATTTTATAATGAAAAAAGCTGTTCATAATGAAAGAAAAGTAAATTTCTAAAATTAAAGACATATTTATCATCCTTTTAATTTTAATTGGCTGCACTAGCTTTAGGATATTTTATAATTATTATTCATTTTTATTTATCTTTACAAAACCCTAATGAGGCAGCAAAATTCTAATTTTTTCAAATACAGCAATACACACTATTAACTATGTTGTATTTTCTAGGTTGTAGTTTGGAATTATTTTCCATAATCTGGTTCAATGCATACTAAAACTAACTAACATGTTATAAATAAAACCTCACCATACATAGCACTCTGTATGGATTTTTCTTTTCTAAAGGACCCCGCACAAATCTTATGGAAATTGGGTCCCGGTCAAATTCGCTGAATTTTTGATATGTGATAGAGTTCATCATACTGGTCAATCGTCTCAATGGCCACAAAGCTCAAAAATGGATAGTTTGGCTGGTACAGAGCTTTAAAGCTCCGAGTATCCTCCACGGATTTATGTATATGCGCAGTGTGTGTAGACTTTTGAAATAGCCTATTTCATTTTTTTTATTATCTAGGGTTATATTTTTGAGGTTGCTGAATTCAGATCTGTTGTTAGATTTTCACAATTGACAGTTGGTAGCTGTCAAATAGCTGTCAATGTGCTATAATAAAGCCAAAAACTTGTTTTTTATGTTTTATCTTTCTTTTTTTTTTAGTTCGATAAATTCAAAGATGATATCAAATCAATAACAATGACTATCGGCAGCTGTTATTTAGCTGTCAACAATTCTTCAAAGTCCGGTGTTAAAGTCAAAAAATTATTTTCTGTTTATAACTTCAAGTTTTTTAGACAAGTGAATATAAATATGATATAATAGCGTTTTCGACTGGTCACACTCAGTTCACACTCGTAAAGTGCGAGTTTTCGTTGTATGCACTGGTTTAATTTATTGACGTCATACAAACTTAATTCAACCGAAAACGCAGTTGACCACCAGTGCATTGTATTATATTTGACAGTTGTCATTTGAGTAATAAATAGAAGTACCTTCCAAATTCCAAACCAGATCCAAACCAAGCTTCGATTTTAAATATATATTTAATATTTTTATATTATAGAATATTTTCTTAATATATTAACATAAACTTACTTATGTCTAAGTACTTAAGATGTCAGCGTATACTATGCATATACAGGACTTACAAGAATATTTATGGTACCTACTTGTGAATCATCCAGGTGCAACACCACTGATTCAATGTAATCTTTTATTTTTAGCAGTTTAGTTTTATTACGCTTGGCCTTAAATAAATCTTCTTCGTCTGAATTGACGAAGAAGTTTTCAATATTTCTTTACAAATTCTACAAAATTTACACAATTTAGAAACAACTCTTCATTTGCCATCGCCATATTTGTTACGACTGAACTGAAACTGAAAACCTGTCTCTGCACTCAGTTCACAAAAGTGCGCACCAGTTCATTTTTTTGAGTTCAACTGATTCCAACCGAAAATTCAAAAACTGACCCGGTTCGCACTGCCCTTGCGAGTCGAAAACAAATGTTGCACCGAGTGTTAAAAAGTGCGCACCAGTTTCACCAGTCGAAAACGCTATAAAATTATGTAGTCATCAGCTTAAAGCTGTCAACAAGCTGTCAACTAACTGTCAAAATGCAATAATAGAGCAAGTAACTTATTTTTTGTGCTTAACTTTGTGGATAAGAAATCAGACATGATATAAGTTTATGACATCACTTTTGAACTCAGTTATCTAAGCAACTTAAAGTTTTATTAAAAAGTAACTTTTAACATGGAACATGTTCATAATGAGGGGAATAAACTTTAATAATTACAAAAAGCATCAACGTATTTTCTATTTGGAAATTCTATTTGGCTTACAGCTGTCCCCTATCAAAATGCAATAATATAGTCAAAAGGTTACTTTTTTTAAAAAGCTTTAAGTTGCTTAGATCACTGAGTTCAAAAGTGACGTCATAAACTTATATCATGTTTGATTTCTTATCCACAAAGTTAAGCACAAAAAATAAGTTACTTGCTCTATTATTGCATTTGGACAGTTAGTTGACAGCTTGTTGACAGCTGTAAGCTGATGACTACATAATTTTATATCATATTTATATTCACTTATCTAAAAAACTTGAAGTTATAAACAAACAATAATTTTTTGACTTTAACACCGGACTTTGAAGAATTGTTGACAGCTAAATGACAGCTGCCGATAGTCATTGTTATTGATTTAATATCATGTTTGAACTTATCGAACTAAAAAAAAAAGAAAGATAAAACATAAAAAACAAGTTTTTGGCTTTATTATAGCACATTGACAGCTATTTGACAGCTGCCAACTGTCAATTTTGAAAATCTAACAACAGATCTGAATTCAGCAACCTCAAAAATATAAACCTAGATAATAAAAAAAATGAAATAGGCTATTTCAAAAGTCTATACACACTGCGCATATACATAAATCCGTGGAGGATTCTCGGAGCTTTAAAGCTCTGTACCGGCCAAACTATCCATTTTTGAGCTTTGTGGCCATTGAGACAATTGACCAGTATGATGAACTCTATCACATATTAAAAATTCAGCGAATTTGACTGGGACCCAATTTCCATAAGATTTGTGCGGGGTCGTTAGGAGAAGATTAGATAATTTAGGTATGTTTCAAAAGTCATAATTTTTCGCGTATAAATTTCTGTGACAACATTTTTTATGATTTCAATTTATTAATAATTGGCCGAGACGTAATCATTGAACTTGTTAGACCTTAAATTTACACTTCATGTTTTTTAACCTGAAGCTGTTTAATGATTTACAAATCATTAATTTTCATTAGCATTTTGTTGTTGAAACAATGTAAACATCTGGCATTTATCTTAACTTTGCAGCTTATTTAACTAAATGTCTTACATTGCCGAAATGAATTACTGCAGAAGTTCATAAATTCCTATAAAGAAAAAAATGTTTGAGGGCGCTGTGCTAGGCTGTTAGCGAAAGAACCGGTATTTTTTTATTATGATTTATCGTCTCTAGAGCCATAGCAATAATCCAGAATCTATGTTAAATTAAAATTTATTGTTGTAAAATATTAAAGGGATATACCTTGAGATTATACTTTAATAATTATATACGAGGTAAGAAGGTAATACAAATGCATTGAAGATTATCAAAACATAAATTCCTTCAATTTTGAGAATATAGAATGAATTTTCGATTAATTTATACGAGTGTTATTTCCTAAGATTATTCAACGAATATTTTCACATTTCATTTCTTATTTTTTGTAAATTATATTCACCCAATCCATTATTCATAACCAGAGATAACCAGGAGATGTAACTATTAACAAATATCGTGCGGCCGTGAATAAGACATATTCTAAGGGACACAGTAGGGTATAATCACAATATATTGTGGGTATAATATCCGCTGTTGTCATTGTTAGTAAAGTGTATGTATTAAAATATTCGCTCAAGAAAACGATTCACCTCCCACTCTTTTGTCACATAGCTGAATTTTTCACAGATGAAAGGTCATGATAAGGTAACCCTTTTTCCGGAGTTAATACAAAATTAGACTGTGCAGAAGGGCACTATCATCAAAAATCCAGATATTGATACCACCGAATAGAGAAAAAAATACTAATTTTTTGGTCAAATGCACAATAAAATCTTTGTAGGGAGTAATTGTTTATACGTATTTAAAAAAAATCATTTGCATTAGCACTTACGGCCGAAAAATAATATAAACGTAAATATCTTGGTTTTAGCCCTTCAAAAATTTAGTTAAAAAGTCGTCTTTTTTAAATATACCACTCATTTAACAAAAAACGAAGGCCTAAATGAAAAAAAAAACATTCCTTATAAAATTTTTGCTTATGTGTTGAGAAGGTAACAGAGTAAACAATATATTTTTTGCTTTTGAATTAACAAAGATATAACAATAAACGATTAGAGATGTCATAGGTTTATGCTGTAATTAATTCTCACCGTCAAATTTATCGACTCTCAGTGTATCTTTCTCTTCACCTTCAAACGTAGCATAGCTCTGTTTCTCTCTACGTGCGGGCTTGATGTATCACATTATTGATATGGTAGGATTTTTCATTTTTTTTTATTATAAAACTTCTTGTTATGTTCCATAGGGCAATGTGTCATATTGTTATCTGTTTTTACTAAAGAATTAATAAGTGTATGTGTTATATATTAAATTACCTAATAAATTGGGAAAAAATATAGACATTTTTGCATCTTTATTTTATCTACATTCATCCTGTTGCAGCTAAATATATTTGGGTAAGTTATAAGTTTTCGTTTAAAATTTTAATTACAGATTTGTTGCTGCAAGTAGCAGAGACAAAAATTATATCAAAATAGGAAAGCCCAAAAGTTGCATATCATTTAAAGAATATGCTCATATATTTGTAAACATTATTTTTAGAAATAAATTTAATGCTCAAATGATAGATGTGGTATTTGATCATTATAAAGGACATTCTATCAAAAATACAACACGTCAAAAGAGAGGATTTCAGAAATTGACCGACCCAATATTCCACTTCCGCAACAATAGAACTTGTTTATTCATTAGATATTTAACAAAAGACGTTTAACACATTTTCTGCCAGAGCAACTTCTTCAAAACTCCATTCAGCAAAAGCATATTTAATTTCTAACTAGTGGTGGATTCGCGAAAATCAATAAATATGGAAAGAATTTTGAACCATCAAAAGACGATTTTTTTAAATTCAAATCACGAAGACGCTAATAATCGTATCTCATTGCACATATTGTCAGCCAAAAATTCGGTGCATTTACGCTGCATTATTTATTGCAACGATACAGATGTCTTATTAATTTATTTTAAGAAGTTTTTGACTAAAGATATATGGTTCAGAACAAGGCGAGGAGACTCAAGACGATTTCTAGCAGTACATTATTTAAATTTGGATGAAAACCTTCTAAAAATATGCCTGCTTTTCATTCTGACCGGTTGTGATACAACCATTTAATTGTCCGACATTGGGAACAAAACCTGTTGGAAAACCTACCTTGAAAACCATTACTTTTTGGATAGATTTGGCAGTGATGAGTACTCTGAAAACATATTCTCTAATCTTGAAAGAATTTTCCTAAAAATGTTTTCAAAACTGCCAATGTTACTTTCATTAACATTTTGAGGGGATTATTGACCTCTTCAAAAACCATCGCTAAATTACCACCGACTGAAGACGCCCTAAGACTACATTGTTTAAGATGTTTTTACCAGCTAAATATTTGGCTAACCTCTTTAAACCCAGATGCAGCTTCCTAATGTTGAAGAGTATGGATGGAAAGTAGATCAAGATGGAAGTCTGATACCCACTTTTAAGACTCTGCCCGACCTGCCACCAGACAACAGAACTTACATCATGCAAATGCAAAAAACATACTATACAATATTCTAACAATAATATTCTGTTCTAGACTGTGGAAGCAAAATTTGCAATTGCAGGAAAAAAAATATTTACTGTATCGGTTCCTGCACCTGTATGGCACAGAAAAACTGCAGAAATAGTTTGACCACAGCCGCTAATGTTTTGGAAAATGTTGATTCGTGTGGTGAATCTGATTCTGATTAGTTTGAAAGTCTTGTAATTATAAATTTTAATATTATTAATTTATGCTTTATATACTTCCTTCCAATTATTATTATTATTATTATTATTATTATTATAATTTATTTATATTGGGGATTTATTGTATTTTGCAAAGCAATAGCCTTACTGTTTATAATTGATACTTCAATAAATACCTTTAATAAATAGTTCATATTTTCTTATTTTCATTTTACATTAAAAATAAAAAAGAAATCTTGAAGTAATTAGTACACCCTATTAAACATGGTGGATAAATCAATAATCCCTGTATAAAATAATATAAGAGGGGTCAAACTGATTGCATACATTTCAATACTGAGATAGATGCATAAAGAGTCGATAGGCTCTGCCTTTAATGTTTGCTTTCTAGTAAAACCATGACATCACTAATGGTTTATTGCTATATTTTTGTTAATTTAAAAGCAACAAATATGAGGAAAGTACTTTTACCTTGTCAATACATAGGCGAAACTTTTATAAAGAATAGTTTTTTTTCATTTAGGCCTTCGTTTTTCGTCAAATAAGAGGTATATTTCTAAAAGAAGATTTTTTATACAAATTTGTAGACGGTTGAAACTGAGACATTTAAATTTTTTTTCGATCATAAGGGCTAATGTAAATGATTTTTTTTAAATAATTATAAAAAAATACTTCCTACAAAGACTTAATTGAGCATTAGAACAAAAAATAGGCATTTTTAACCAAATTAGATGTAATTTCATTAAATTAGATGTAATAATTTTCAACAAATTCCAAAACCTAGTGATGTTAGATTGGAAGTGGCAACAGGGCTTACACCGGCAAGAAAAGTTACGTTAAGTAGTAAAAGCTCGGGCAGTAATTCATTGATAAAACTATGTAAAATTCTTCACTGTATCCCTTCTTTTACTTCTCACCTTTCGTCGCCTCGCCCCGCGTCTAGAAATAGAATGTTTTGAGTGCGAACTGTTCTTGGCACCATGAATATTATATTTTATGAATGACTTCTTATATCTCTGTTATCTCTGTTCATAACGCATGGATTCATTTTTACTTTAATTGCTTTATTTAAAAATAAAGTTTTTAATATTTTGTAGTTTGTAATCATGAATACATTGAATTTGCATTCATAAAAGAGACTTATAACAAGGAAAACTACAAAATCGAAAAAACACTGATTTTCATGCATCAACACATTCATACGTATCAAACAATCAAAACAGTGTATTTTCTATCTAGTTGAATAATCTAATAATTTAACTAGGGATTTTGATACATCTAGTGCAATTTATAAAACTAATTTGTTTACCAATTTGTATAAAGATAGTGAACTTTAAAAACGTAGAAAGATATCTTACAAAGAATTGAATTAGGTCACTTTTAGTCAAAGAAAATTAAAGAGAGAATTTAAATAGGGAAAGTACCAAGGTTAGCACATCATTAAAAAGAAAGATTATTCATTTTTATGAAGCTCGTTAAATTGACTGTAGGTGGCGGGTTGTCGTTTACAGCCATTAATATTCAGAAGTAGCTGGAACAAGAAATATAAAAAAAAACCGTTAGATTTTAGCAAAATTTTGAAAAATAAAGTCTGTTGAGTATCGCTTTCCTTTTCTCAAATGATACTGAAATTTTGATGTAATATAAAACCAAATAAAGGAATGGCTAGGTATATATCAATAACTTGTGTTTTTTTGGAGAACCCAAACATAAGTGCTACTAATAAAATCAAATTAAAAGTATCATTTAAGAAAAAGCAATTCTTTATTTTTATTTATTTTTATTATAGCGTTATATTTTTTGTTTGCTTCTTCCATGAGCTTAATATTTCAGCAATATTGTTACTAATAAAAAGGGTACACTCTGTAGATAAAAAAGGCTAATGCTCTCAATAAAATAAATATCAAATATTAGTTCTGGTCGCTGCTTGTCGGTAAACAAACTGTGTAGGCTTTTGATTGATACCAAATATTGTCTTAACACGAGCGCCTTCAAGTTTTGATTGCGGTAGCCGGAAGATTTGGTGTGCGTTCAAACAAGTAAGTATTCAATCTCATTAATAAATCACAAATAGTTCCTTACTGAAGGACCCTTTTACTTCATAAATATTAGATGTAGGCAGTTAATCCTCTTGGCAAATAAATATATTAGTGTTCCTGGGAGACACATGCATCTATTTTGATTTTCAGGTGTTTGTACATGAGCTCCCTTGAAAGTAATTAAAATCAAAAATAGTAAGATATTAAAAGAGAATTCAGGAACAAAATAGGTACATTGAGTATATAAAATGTTTATTATAAAAAATTCGGCCACTATCACAACCTTCTTACAGTATTCTACGGATTTGCAAAATAATTGAATGTAGTAGCAAATTAAACTTATGTCAAATACACATTTGTAAAAGTGGTGTAACTTAATATTTTTTAAACAAACGGTTATACAGTTTATTGCGTAATGTTATCACTTTTTATAATAAATTTCACTATAAAAGTGAATCACCTCCAAGTTTGCACTTTATTTTTAACCGACTTCAAAAAAAGGAGGAGGTTCTCAATTCGTCGCAATTCTTTAACACGGTGTTCGATTTCAATGATTTTTTTTTGTTAGAAAGGGGGGTACTTCAGGGGTGGTCCCATATAAATTTGGTGAAAATATAATAATTGGGTCCATGAGAAAATCTTCAAACTCTTAATTTTTTATGTATGTTTAGCGATAATGCTTTACCACCTTGTCCGATTTATATGATTCGTTTTTTGTTGGTAAGGGTACCTCAGGGGTGGTTCCATATAAATTTAGGCGATTTAGGTGATGACATCTGCACGTTTTTGAAGTCGGATTTTTTAAATTTTTAATTTCTAATACTTGTCCATATATGGTATTTTCTGTTTACACAATGAACTATAAACTATTATTATTCATTACTAAAGTATGTCACAAGTTAGCATAATAGCGAAGTAAGTTTGATTGACTTTTATTGTGACTAGTGCATGATTAGTGGTGATAGGCTGGTAGCACGATGAATGACATTGTTCTATTCATTGTGGTTGGTAGTACGGTGTGTGGTATAATTTATAAAAAATATCTACCTATTTGTGTATTCTAATAGATTATATTGACAAGTACAGAAGCTAGTGTAATACACCGCCACTAGTTTTATCATTATAGACCACAATTTCTTGGTATAGGTACAACGATGCGGAATATGGAATATAAGGTGGATATAATAGAAACTACCAGAAAAGTTGTTTTTGTTTTAAATGCAATTATAAGGACATAATTCACCATTGGTCATAGATATTGGATTTGCCATTTACTTTTAGTAAATGGCATTCATCAGTTATCGGTCAAGGTGTACAATGAACAAATGCTATTTTCCCAGTATTTATACCTAAATTATTTGACGAAAACCACTCTTAAATTTGTTAATCATTTATTGTAATTTAAATAGACAATTATCTAATGTATTATCAGTGCATAGGTAATTATTATCATCCGCATATGTTGTAAAATCATCGCCAAAATTATGAATTTCCGGAAGATCGTTAAGATATATTAGGAAAAGCAAAAGGCCTAAAATGGACCCTTAAGAAACCCCCATTGATGTGTCCAAAATGTTTGATAATATGCTATTAATATCAACAACTTGTCTTCTATTGTCCAGGTAAGACATCAACCAATCGATTAATTTTCCACGCAGACCAAAGTTGTATAATTTGTGTTCTAAGATTTTGTAGTTGATTAAATCGGTATCTAATGCGTTATATTATTTATTTTTAAATTGTACTTAAGCTGTTTGTGTACTTTTCGTTTTCCTAAAACCATGTTGGCTACTTTGTTAGAATCTAAATATTGCGTAATTCTAGAATAAAAAACATTTTCTAATGGTTTTGAGATTGAACTAACAATTGTAACTAGGCAATAGTTCTGGAAATTAGTTTTTCTCCCTTTGTAAATATCGGTACAATCCCTGCCGTCTTAAATATATCAGGGAATAATTCATTAACTAATGACAACTTATATAAAAAAGTAAGAGGATATACTAAATAGTTTACCGCCGAGGCCAATATTTTACTACCAATATGATCCCAACCTAATGAACTAGACTTTTTAAGACTTAAAATAATATTAAATACTTCTGTGTTTGATACAGAATAAACGAATGTGGTATAATAGATATTTTTATGTTTAAACTCATAGTCCTTTCGATCGACATTATTTTTAACCGTTAAGTAATGTGGAATATTAACAAAAAAAAATTAAAAGTGTTCACAATTATTTTTTGGTGTGTCGCTACGTCATTATCTACGACTACTGAATTTATAGCATTAGAGTTATTTGTCTTACTATTCGTGTTTTTATTTATTATTCCATACGCACTTACTTTTATTAGCTGAATTATTGTATATTCTATCATTTTGCATTTTTGTCGCGGCTTTAACAACTATTTTTTTATATATATATTTTTTTTAATTCTTATGGTAATAAACATCTGCTTGGCAATTTGTTATACAGATTAAATGATGTAGTTCTTTTAACCTTTGAGAAGATCGCAAAATTCCTGATGTTAGTCATGGTTTTAAATTTTATTGATTTGGTTTTACGTTTTTAAATAGAAATTATATATTTTATATAATATTTAAAGGTATTAACAAAGGACTTAGAACCAAGAATAACGTCAACACAGTCGTATATATCCTTCCATGATTTATTATTTAAATGATTATAAAATACCTGATAATTTGTGTCATTGAATATTCTGAGATAATTAATGTTATTACTTTCTACAATAGTTGGAAAAATATTCTTATGTCTCAACACTTGATAAGAGTGATCTGATCAGCCATTAAAACTAATATCAGCAAATATATTCTCAATAAAATTACTACATAAAGTGTGTTTCATTGAAAAGTATCCACCCCCTTTTCTTGGTTCCCTCAGATTTAAAGAAAAAATGCTCAGACACGTCGATTTTTGTTTGGAGGGGGACACATTTTTTTCCTAATTGCATCATTAACACTTCAACCCTCGAGCAATGGAGAGAACAACCCCTAGAATTTAGATTTGGAAGGTATTGTTACGCAGGTTTTTGGTATCTTAATTTATTTCAACTCAACTTTAACAACAATTATACAACTGATAACATTAACATGTAACGTCTATCATAAAACTAAAACTCTGACGTCAGGTCGGCGACTTATATAGCTTGCCTTAACCTTCTAGAACCTTATCGAACAATATGGACTTTTCTTTGACAAGGAATGACAGTTCGAGATATTTCTAGACTATTCTATCTTCTTCATTTACTCGTACCTTTACTTATGACGACCGCAGCACGCTGCAGGGTGCTGCGTAACATTGCTCCCTCCTCTCTAGTTATTCGCCCCGAATACCTTGAATACTGGGACCTGGTTGGAGCTAACGGGAAAGATCTGGACCACGGCATGGTACTAACTTCCCAATGTGAACTACCTTGGATTTACTTTCCGCTGACAGCTAAATGCGGTAGATCAGGTCATTGATTTTCCTTAAGGACGGCGTAGGGACCTTCCCAGTTCCGTTGCGATTTCTGAAAAAATCTTCCTCGATGCTTGGGATTGTACAGCCGTACTGAGTCGCCTCTCTCAAAATGTGTCCCTGTGGCACGCCTGTCGATTCTACCTTCTGCTTTATCGCTGTTGGCTTTCAGTCGTTCCCGATCAAATCCGTAAACCTTTGTCTTGCCATTGAATACACCATTTGTTACACCAAGCCGCTACATCCCGTCGGCAACTGACCCAATAAAATATTTCCCGAACTCGTGCCAGTGTTTTTTTAATACCAAAATGTCCTCCCGAATAACTACAATGAAGCTCCTTCAACACACCTCTGACATGTGATTTCGGCAGTACCACTTGGCGGACTACATGTACACCATCAGGGCTTTCTCAATTCCGGTGCATTAGGCCATTGTGAAGATGCAGGGAATCCCTCTGAGTCCAGTACCCTTTAATAGCTCCACTGTATTTGGCTATCTCTTGCCAAGTAGGTGCAACTTTATTTTTGAGCCATTCTCGAACATTTTTTCTTCTGCCTATTTATCAGGCATTCAAGGGTGCTTTCTTTTTCTTTACCCTCTGGTTTGATAGTGGTTGCCGGAAGGGACACTTTATCAACTGGTTCCTCCCGTTTTCCGAGCCCCTTACTGTACCGGCATTCTCATTTTAAACAGGATCGCCTGGAGAGAATGTCTGCGTTGCTACGGAGACGTCCTCTACGATGCTTCACTTCCTGGTTGTTACTAGAAAGACGGCTCGGTGTGGGTGATTGACTTCTTCGGGGTGCATAGCTGCTGTGACTATTTCCTGTTGGACTTCGCGACGGGCTTGGAAAGATTGATCTATGTGACTTTCCTGCCTCATTCTCTGATTCTCTATTTATAGAAAGAACTCTGCTTCTACAGATTCTTTGAAGGTGCCCGATTCTTACGCAATTGAAGCATCTTCTGTTCTTATTGTGGCTTTTTCGTTGCATATTCTGCAGGATATTTAAAATTTGAGAGAGGGTAGGTTGGGGAATAGCATTAGTATTGGCCTCCTAACTTTCCTAGGATTTAATTTCTCTCATTTTTGCGCGAGAAGATCTGGATATGAGTTTTACCTCTTCATATTCCTGAGCTGCAATTAATTTTTCCCTCAGCGTCTTGTGATGTTGTAGACGAAGGGTTTGCTGCATTTTTACATCTTGTAGTCCATCAATGAATGCCTGTACTCCGATTTTTTCTTGGAAATCTTTTGGCGCCTGTGGATAGGCCAGATGAATCAACCTTCTTATATCGGCCTCGAATTCCTGTAGACTCTCATTATGTTTCTGATTACGAACCTTTAGCTGGCTTTGGAATACCCGTTGCAAATGCTGCTGGCCATGTCTGGTCTCCAAATCTTGGACGATAGATGAATAACTGGGTTCTTCTTGGGGAAATAACTGTAAAACGGTTGCGGCCTGTCCTCGCAGCGACACTATTAATGAAGCATCCATCTCTTTTTCGGTCCAGTTATTGGCTCTAGCTGCAGCTTCAAATTGGAGTCAATACGTTTTCCATGTTTTCTCACCGTCAAACGTGGGTGGCCTAATGGTCTTACTAGTATGGCTTTGCGAAACTGGGTTTTGGATATGGCTTGTTCTGTTAAAGATGAGGTTGTGCTTTCAGTTTCAGTGTTGTTTGCGGAAGCTTGGCCACGAATTCTTTTCTCTAACTCAGCCATTTCAGCTCTAATTCGCCTTTCCAACTCCACTTTAGCCTGTTGTTGTTGTTGTTGTTGATGTTCTAAATTTGTTTTCAAGTTCTCTAAATTACTTTTTAGATTCTCTTGCTTCTGTTCTAACAGATGTATTCTAATTTTAAGCTGACCAATCTCTTGCTTAAAGATTTGCTGGATTTGTATTAGGCCATTTATAATCTCTACCTTCGCTTTTCTATGCATCTCCTTCTTCTGCTCCTTCTCTTCTTTCTTACGCCTTTCCTTTTTCTCCTCGTCTTCCTATCTAAGTATTTCCTTTTCCTCCTCTCCTTCCTTCCTACGCCTTTCTTTTTCCTCATCTTCTTCCTTCCTGCGCCTTTTCTTTTCCTCCTCTTCTTCCTTCCTGCGCCTTTCCTTTTCCTCCTCCTCTTCCGTCCTACGCCTTTTCTTTTCCTCCTCCTCTTCCTTCCTAAGCCTTTCCTTTTTCTTTTCTCGCCTTACTCTCTCCTCTTCCATCTTCAAAAACCATGCTGGTGGGCCTGAAGTATCCATGCCTGCTTCGTACTCAGTGGATCTAGTATTTACCAACCTTTATTTTATATCCCACCGCTGTCACCAATGTTACGCAGGTTTTTTGGTATCTTAATTTATTTCAACTAAATTTTAACAATTATACAACTGATAACATTAACATGTAACGTCTATCATAAAACTAAAACTCTGACGTCAGGTCGTTGACTTATATAGCTTGCCTCAACCTTCTCGAACAATCCGGACTTTTCTTTGACAAGGAATGAAATTTCGAGATATTTCTGGACTATTCTATCTTCTTCATTTACTCGTACCTTTACTTATGACGACCGCTGCGTAACAGTATGTACTAAGTGTGGCACATTTTTAAAAAGGTAATTTTATAAGAAATTCAACAATACCAATATTGTTGTATCTAATTTCGATTTAAGCACCCTCTTGAGGGCGAAAACTAGGTACCTAACCTTTCCTGTTTTCCTGAAATTTAATGCACAAAAGCTCGGACACGTGGATTTTTGTTTATAAAGGCACATATTTGAAGCATATTTTTTAACTTTCATCTTCAACCACTTGGTGGGGACAATCACCACCCTTAAAATTTTAAAATAGGGAAAGTGAGGAGAAGAGGTAAATATTTTAAAGGGCAATCAATTTATTTTGTTATGATATCCTTTTTATTAAATTTTACTTGAACAGATAATCCGAAAACGGCTTTAGAAACCTCAACCCTGCAGTTTTGTAGTTGTACATATTGAAAAATTCACTTAAATTTCGGTTATTAAGAGTCAAAAGAACTAAAATAAGTAGGTACTAAATTACTTATTTTAATACAAACTTACGACTGAATTTCCAATAAAAACTAGATCTACTATATTAAAACGAAATTTCTGATATATCGTTTGCGTTTTTTGTTAAAATAAACACAAGTAGTAAAGAAATGAAATAAGAAAACAATTTAGACAAACGTTCATTGGGGTTATCCTTAGATAAAAGAGACCAGAGATATAACATACACCGGTTTTAAACCTGCGCAAATGTTGCCAATTTCTAGAGAAGGGTTAACGGAGTGGGGGAACTGGGCGGCGACACGCGGCGACCCGAATTCTGTGACAGGGACCGGACTTTGTTTATTAGCATCTTAATGAACTATTAGGTTTATTTAAAAGGTGTTTAATCGAATTTTGTATTATGAAATAAAATTATCGTGATTTTTTAATATCAAACAGATGCCACGACATTTTATGTAAAGAGAAGACTTTTTATAGAATATTTCGTTAGCGTTTATTTACTACGGACTTTTATGCAAGAGATTATAGTAAAATGTTGAAATAGAATATATTGTTAATAGAGCAAAAAATGTTACTCATTGTCTACGAGTATTATAAAAATAGCATGTGCGCAGGCTAATACTGCAAATCTACCCTTATGAGTTGAACATTATATTTTTTCTACGGCTATTACATATTATTAAAAATTAGTCAAAATGAGAAAATGCTGTTTTGTATTGTAACCTCAGAAAAAAGTATATTAAGGCTTCTTTCTTTAAGAATATTAATTATTATAAAGGATGAGTCACATAAAACTCTAGAAATGCATATGTCTGAAACCAGATAACATTTTAAAATTTAAATCTATTAAAAGTCATTTGGTCGCTAGGGATGAGTGATTATCGAAATAAATTATCGATCATTGAAAATAATCGATTATTTTCGATCAATCAATTAGTTTCAAACAATATATTTTTTGTCATTTCCTTTAAAATCGACTACTTGATTATCTTTGAAAAATCAAAAATAATCGATTAATTAAAAAGCCAATTAACCGATAAATCAGTGTTTACACAATATAATATAAATAGAATTATCGTTTATTTTAAATAATCGATTATTTTCAAATAAACCATTTTTTTTCGTCCATGGAAACAGATTATTCGATAATCTTTGAAAAATCAAAAATAATCGATTAATCAAAAATAATCGATTAATTAAAAAGTCGAATAACTGATAAATCGATTTAAAAAAAACAGAATGATCGATTATTTTAAATAATTGATTATTTTCGATCAATCGATTATTATTAATAATCTATTTTTATTGTATTTCCTTTAAAATCGTTAATTCGATTATCTTTGAAATACAGAAATTATTCGATAATTCCAAAATAATCGCCTAATCAAAAACAATCAATTAATTAAGAAGCCGATTCTATGATAAATCGATTATTACCAATAATCTATTTTATTGTATTTCAAAAATAATCGATTAATTAAAAAGTCGATTAACTGTCAAATCGATTTTCAAAAAAAACAGAATGATCGATTATTTTAAATAATCGGTTATTTTCGATCAATCGATTATTATCAATAATCTATTTTTATTGTATTTCCTTTAAAATCGATAATTCGATTATCTTTGAAATACCAAAAATAATCAATAATTCCAAAATAATCGCCTAATCGAAAATAACCAATTAATTAAGAAGCCGATTCTATGATAAATCGATTTTCCAAAAAATAAAACGAATTATCTAATATTTTCTAATAATCCTTTTTTCATATTTTCTTTGAAATTGATTATTCGATTATCGAAAATAATTGATTATTAAAAAGCTGATTATCCAATAAATCGATAATTTAAAAAAAATAACAAAAATATCGATTATGTAAAATAACCGATTATATTCAATCGATTATTTTTATATAATATCTTTGAAAAATCGAAAATAATCAAATAATTAAAAAACCGATTAAACGATAAATCGATTATTTTGAATAAATCTACTTTTTTTTAATTTCCTTTAAAATCGATTAATACATTATCTTAAAAAAAACGAAAATAATTTATTAAAAACAGCGGATAAATCGATTTTCATTAAAAAATATCAGAATTATCGATAAATCGATTATTTTTGTAACCCCTATCGGTCGCTTGCTTTTATCTGAGCATTTAGCTCCAAAATTTAGAGATTCGGATTTTTTGATCCAGTTATCTTTGAAATCGCAAATTATGATTATCGAAAATTATGTTCCGAGTTGTTTAGGGGTTTGTAATGTAACATTTTATTAACGTGACTAAGGGTCGATTCCACCGTTGCGTTAAACGAAGTTTAAAATGACATTTTAAATTGCTAATATACCAATAAATAAATCAAAAAACAGCTGTCAATGGTGATTGAACTCAGGCGGAGATAAGCGCTGAGTGAAAAAATCGGAGCAATTCGGGTGGCGTCGTGCAAACAATGATTTTCAATTGGTGGGTTACTTTGGGTTAAAATAGATAACATGCGCACTACGTAGTGCGCAATGTTACATCTTTGGTCTCTTTTATCTAAGGGGTTTATTTACAATTTAAGCCTTAATTTCTTTGAACACTCCGTCGCGGTAAGCGGACAGTCCGTCGACCGCTGAGGACAGCAATTTTGGCCCGAGGTGGTTTGTTAAAAAACATGGAAAATGATACTTTCTCTATGTCTGTATGTGCTGTCGAAGTTTCCAATAAGCCAGTGGGAGAGTTTTTTATGTGTCGCGATACAATTTCCAAGAAACCTAAAAATAAAGTCATGATGTCATCTGTATGTGTGAATGTGTCACTTATTGTTTTAAAATTAATAACAATATAGTCTCCGCACACGCCGACGATTCCGCTGATATCAAACTCAACAGATATCAACCGACTCTTCGCGACAGATCAGCGACATGACACCGTCCTGCTCAGCTAAGCGGATTTAAGAAAACCATTCCCATTTAAATACTCTGGTTGGATAAAATCGTCAAAACGTGACAGTTGACGGACTGTCCGCTCACCGCGACGAAGTGTTCAAAGAAACCAAGGCTTTAGTTGCTTTTAAAATTATTTTAATTTTATTGTAAAAAAAAATGGTTTTTTTAATTCCAGAACGAATTGAAATTGTAAAACTATATTTTCAAAATAATAGTTGCTCTAGGCTTACTGCTCGGTTGTTTAATAACAATCAACCCAATAAAAATGTGAATCATTCGTATGTTACCAAAATAGTCAAAAAGTTTTCTGTTACTGGATCTGTCTGTAATAAAAAAATTTAGAGGCAGCGAGTCGTCAGAAATGAAGCTGTGGAAGTCGCTGTTTTGGGATATGTTGAATTGGATCATACGCAAAGTACTCGTCAACTAGCTAAAGTCTCGGGTGTCTCTTGTTCATCTATAATAAGGATTTTAAAAGTTCACAAATTTCATCCTTCCAAAACTAGAGCTGAATAGCCGAACAAGGATGATCCTGATAAAAGTGTTTAATGGCCGATCCTGACTTATTATTTAATATTTGTTTTTCGGATGAGTGTATATTTCATTTAAATAGAGCTTTCAATAGGCATAATAGCCGTTACTGGGATGACATTAGCCCACATTTATTCCGTTCCAGTTCTGATTTTGACAATAACACCATACATATTGCAATTTGCTGGAGGCTTTTTCGCAGATTTCATTTTTAATTTAAATACTATCACATACTATAAGAAATAAACAAATTTAAAGCTAAAAAGTAACAAAAAACTCTAATTGTAATTGATACAAATTAAAATGTAAACAGTGAACACGAACGCCAATGTTGCCAAATGATGAACTGATTTTGTCTCTGACTGATTTTAAAATTAATAAATGAACTGATATTTAAAAAAAAATCAATATAATAAATCGATTTTATAAAAAAATCCTTAAATAAATAGTATGATTACATATTACTAGACACAAATTTTGATTCTTAAATAAAAGGTCTTATCCATTTCTTCAAAAACTAAAATCCGACGACGTAACGAAATTTTGCTGCTTCTGGCAACACTGAACGTCATCCTACTTATAGGGACCTTTTACTAATTTCCTCCAGAGGGCGTATCACTTAGTTTGAATCGCGAATACTGCCAACACGTTAGATACTCGGATCAGTTCGGTATCGAGAATAACAGCTTCTTAAAATCCCGACGTGTTGGACTAATACGTCGGCGATTTACGATTACGAGTTATCTATTCATTTATTTATATTGATACATTGTTAGGATAAGGTATTGGTTTAATAGCGCGCATAATTAGGAAAATGAATTCAAATTCAAAAATGTCTTGTATATTTAGCAAAATTACTTTAACATAAATATTTTTAAATTTAAAAACTAACTTTTGTTTAAGAAAAAGAAAATTTTAATGGCTTCTTTAGGTTTCATTATTTTGATTTATTTCTTCCTAAGCCCACATTATTTTTGACACACGTTGCCACAGAATGAAAGTCGAAAGATCGACCCTTAGGACATGATCGAAGTATCATTTATATAAAAAAACTATCTAACGAAATGCAATCTTAATTTATTTAAGATTTTTATGGTGGTTACTTTTGAAGATGAGTTGGAAGGACAGCAATTCATATTAATTATTATTATTATTTTTTTTTATTTTCGAAAAAGTGTCGAAGAAAGAACAACACGAACTTATTATACATTTTTGAAATTGTATTTTAACGAGCTTTAATTTGACACCCCACACGATAAAATCATTTTTTTCCCTAATTTCCAATTCAACTCGCCCAAACTCACCTCCTAGTTTATTTTAAGTTCTAAATCGGAAATATAAAAAAAATTACCCTTTTCCGTTTCGGTAGATATCTATTAAAATGACAATTAATAATGTTTTTCTTTGGCTACAATAAAAAACCAAATTTTCTTATTTTTTTACTACGAAATAAACTACATTGTGTGACATTTAGGTTTCTAATTTAATTTCCTTTCCTAATAACACAAAGTAGTCATTCCTTAATTGTTTTAATAAAATCATGTGATAACACAATATTATACTGCTAGAAAATGAGTACAATTCATTGCTCGTTAAGCAATATAGTGTTTTGTGTTACCATACGTGCTTTTTTTATTTGTACTTTTATTTTAAATAAATAGATTAATTAATTGTTATCATTATCAACAAGAGTCTATGTTATTTTTATTATTTTTAGGACATACTCTTCTAATTAAAAAAAAAAAATTAAATGAAACTCTCGACGAGAATTTCAAAACATTTATAAACGTTAATAATTGTAAACTCTAGCTAACAGCGACAATGCAGATTCAAAGAATTCTGTAAAATGCCGCCAAACTATTTACGATTTATAACCTCAAATTCTATTTATCGCTTATTTGTAACTTAATTGTATTTTCCGATGTCTCTGGATAGGGGGTATTAGGTATTATCTTTAAATTAATTTTGAATGTATTAGGTACAAACTTTATTTATTTAAAATCACCTATTATGTCATGAATAATAAATTAAAAATAATTTGCAGTGTCCAGTAAATCGCCGACGTATTAATTCTAACACGTCGGGATTTTAGGAGTTTGTCATTCGCGGCATCGAACTGTTCCGAGGGCCTAACGTGTCAGCAGTATACGAATATGCACCCTGGATAGTGGATTGGAAGGAGAGGCCCAATTCAATGTCCTGCAAGGTCACCGGATTTATCCCCTCTGGACTATTTTCTTTGGGAATACTTGAAAATTAAATGTTTTGCTACGAAGCCTAATTCCATAGAGGAACTTCACCAACGAATAATAGCTGAGTGCAGGAGAATAACACCTAAAATTCTACAAAGTGTTCGCAATAGATTTAAACAAAATTTGTATTATTGAATCACATTTTTAATACCTGTTAAATTAAAGTTTTAATAAACCTTTAAAAAATCGATTTTACAATTTATTACTTCTTTTAGAAAGTAGGTAAACTTAATAAAAACTAACAAAATTGAAATGTAATTTCCTATTGAAATGTAATTTTCCATTAAATAACCTTTTTAAAATGTGCAACGCTTGGTGGTTACCTTATCTAAATTTTAAGGATTTTTCACCCCATACTTAAGGGTCGAAGCGTCGATGCTGAAAAAATGTGTCCTGCTCCCAACAAAAATTGACGTATCCAAGCAATTCTGCTTCTAGGTGCATAATTTTCACCTTGAAGGGGGCGCCAATATCAGTATTTGACACAACAATATTGGCATTACTATGTTTCTTATAAAATTATCTTTAAAAAAAATGTGCCACACATAGTACTTTCTCTATCTAAATTCTAGGGTTTATTCACCCTACTGCTCGAGGGTTGAAGTGTCAATGATGCAATAAGGAAAAAAATATGCCCCCCTCCAAATAAAAATCGACGTGTCTGTGGTAAAGTTCTCGGGACAGCTCGAGAAAAACGAGAAATTTTTGTCAAGAGATGACACTCTCGTCTCGTTTTGAATCTTTTTTCGAAAGAAAATGTCTCTCTCGTCTCGTCGAGACGAGTCAAGGCGAGACGAGAGACGAGAATCTCTCGTCTCGCGGCATCGCTAATTCTGAAAATTATATTGTTTATATTGGCGTCAGCAACTGTTTTGATTTTTAGTGCCGAAGCTGTAGCTATATATGAAGCTTTACTATATGTCGAATCGATTAATTACAACAGTGTAGTACTAGTTTCCGATTCTCTATCTGTTTTAAAGGCCTTGGAAGATACAAAATTCCTAACTGTTAATTGTAACCCATATATCTTTAAAATTAAAACACTTGTCGCAGAGTTATCTCTAACTGGTACACTTATTTGTTTCTTGTGGATAAAAGCTCATATAGGCCTAACAGAAAATAAACATGTCGATAAACTTGCTAAAGATAGTATTAATATTGGAAATCCACATTCAGACTACAATTTATGCGTGGGTGATTACTTTGTTACTCTCAAAACCAAACTACGTTTAATGTGGTTGTATTCATGGAGTGAATTTTCTTTCACTAACTCAACAAGATAAACATCATTACATCCGACCATACCCACAAAATATTGGCACAAGCAGTTTAATATTCCTGGCAGATTTATCACAACAATAATTAGACTTAAATTTGGACACGCATGTTATCCCCAACATCTTTCTCGTATAAATGTTATACCTAGTGACAACTGTGAACACTGTGGAGTTATAGGTGATTTAGATCACATTTTCTTTGAATGCACAACGTATCAGAATCTGTCAAATGAATTATATAAAAAACTGTGCAACGTAAATATACCTGCTCCGTTTAATGTATTGTCAATTTTGGCTTCATCTAAAAAAGAAAATTTTGAATGTTTGATAGAATTTCTGTCAAAAGCAGATATAAGATTGTAGTAGATTTGTAACCTTTGTTTTTGATATATCCTAATTACCTTTGTTATATTACCTTACCCACTCCGTGGCCTATTTCTAGTGTGTCTTGAAAAAAAAAATGTCCTGATGGGTCTCTGGTCCTTTGAAAAGTATTGTCTTTTTAAATTTTGTTTGACGTGATAGGATAGTTTTGTTACGATAGATTAGTTTTGTTGCGACAGATTGATTTTGTTCCAATGGATTGTTATTTTTGTTGCCATTGTTTTGTATTGTATTATTTATATTATATTATTTATATTCATTAAGTGACTGGCTGAATGACAAAAGTCCAAGCCAAAAAAAAAACTGTTTTAATTTATTTCAAAAATGTCTACCAAATCTTAGCTCTTTACCTTATATAGTTTTCAAATTCATTTAAAAGTAAAATTAAATGCAATCAAACTCTCGCCTTAAAACATCTACGGTACGAAACACTATTGCGCTATTTGATTTGTTAAATGTTTTTTATTTGGCTTTTAAACTTGTATAATAATGACTTGTTTATCTGTTGTCTGGAATATTTAACGATATAAAAATTTGCCGTAGGTTACCTAACAAGTTTTACAACATAAAATTGAACACAAAAAGTGGGTCTTAATAACTTTTATACAAATGGAAAAAAGTTAATCTTACATTTCACAAAAAAGAAAATCTTGTTAAAAAGTTCGCAATCCATAATACACACTTATCTTTGATTGGAATATTTACTGATCAGAGTAAATTGAAAATTTGAAATTATGATTCTTTTTTTTTATTTTAATTATAAGTCGTTAAAAAACTTCTTGCAGCTTCCATTTAAAATTAGTTTTAAATAAGTGACATGGAAAATACTTTTTCTTATATATCACTATTTATGAAATGCTCTCTCGGCTGGCTTAATCCCAAATCGAAAACCTAGGCGTTTTCAATTTTTTTATTGATTTATTTTTACCCTTTGAGGTGTGAAAACTATTTCATAATTTGTTAAAGGAACAACATGTGTTTAAATTATAAAATACTGACATAAAACTAAAAATATTATTCAAGAGCGTTTTTGTATGACAAATTCACTTGTACAAAGTGAATCTAAGCAAATTACTTATTTATTGCCTTTTAGAAGAAACCACAAGTAGTAATTTTTTTACAGACTTCTTAAAGACAATTGACAGATTTAGTCATTGTCTTTTTCTTTTAAAAATGTTAAGCATGAGGGTGAATGTTGACTCGGTTTAACGGATAAATGGCTTTTTGGCTTGCATGTATTTATTTAAATTTCCTTAAAAAAACATCGTATTAGGATTGCAACAAATTTCATTTAATACTAAACTCAAAGCTACCATGATATTTTTAAATCAACGGAACATATTTTGTCTTACGAGATTTGTTTTTTGATTACTTACTTGGTGAGAAAACTTCATCTATTTTATCCGACTTTTATAAGTAAAACAAATTCTTTGACAGCTTCTGGAGTTTTTCGATATAAACTTTTATATCGAACATCTACTTTGTTCAGGCATAAACCAACATAAAACTCTCGCAATAGTTTAAAGTTCACTAAAGGCATAATTTTTCTAACATATGTGGATCGATCGAAAAGTACTTATCTGAATTAAAAATAAACTTAATTTGTCTTGTAATTAAGTAAATCCAATTTTTCTAAATTTTCGAAATACCAATAGAAATGTTTAACATTAACAGCTAAATTAAAAAGATATCACTCTATTTGGTAAATTCTACAACTCTTACAAACGATTATTAAAAAAAGCTTCTGAGAATATTTTTGGATTTAAAAACTTTCCATAATATAAAAATAATGATAGTTTTATTAAGCTTCTCTCATTTTATTGAGGGAATGGCTTCTTCTTTTGTTTTGGATAATGAGTTGATCTGAAAAATGTCAACTGAAAGAAAATTCGAATGTTTAAACACAATTTAATAGTAAAAACAAGTTTTGTGAACGATCAAGTGTTCCATTTTCCTAAAAAAACTTGTTTTTGAGTTTAAAAGCAGTGACTCTCACCAGCCTTAGAGACTAGCAGCTCATAAAGCAAACAACGAAAAAATTAAATAATATTATTAATGTTCGCGAAAGTATATCCACCATAGTCGTCACATAGGTTTGGTCTTAAGGGGTTTAATTATGTATAATAATCGGACAAGTTGAGCTTCAAAGGCCAAATAAGACAGAAAGGGACTTGGAGGGTTAGAGCATTACTGAATAATGAAATGGCTCACCTAACAATAAATTCTTCCCAACTCGACACCATCCTATACACAGATGCTTTTAAAATAAAGGACTATGTCGGATGCTATGTGATCTCTGGCCTTGATATCATCTCTAAAAATTTTCTCCCACATTTTGCCGTAAAATCTGTAAAATCTGTAAAATTAAACACTAGAAGAGTGGCCATTTGCACAGACTTACTTGCATCAATCATGTCAATAAAAAATCGTTCCCCACAAAATTCAGTGCTCCAAACAATACATAAACCCTGTCATCTTCTCATTGCGCAAGGAGTATCCATAACAGTGATTTGGATACCATCGCATGTGGGTATACCAGGCAACGAGGCAGCCAAACGTGCAGCTAAGGAGGCTTCTTCATCAAATTTAGACCTCCAAAACCTTTTCAAAAATAATATTAGGAGAACATGGCAAACCCACTGGAATACAATAACATCTAAACTACGTGATATTCCAACCAAACATCGAACCGTTTAAAATGCCTTATCTTTCAAGAAAGAACATAATAACCATTCGAAGACTTCGAATCAGTCTACTCGACTAACACACGGTTACTTTATGGCTACCGAAGATCCACCAATGTGTCAGAGCTGCAATCTTCCAGCACATCATCATAGACTGCCCAAACTTTGCGAACCACAGGAAAATCTACAACCTACCACCAAATCTGAAAGAAGTTCTTAGTTCTCAAGACGAAATAATTAATATTATTAAATTACTAAAAGACATTAATATCCTACACAAGTTATAAATACTCAATTGTTTTTTTTTATAATAATAATAATATATTATTTTGTACCTGTGTCAATGACCCTGGCAGTCAAGACACTTTAATTTTTAATAAAAAAAAAATTCAGAGTAAAGTCAACTGGTCGGGAATTTACTAAATATCTAACTAACGGTGGACAGGGATCAAAATCAAAGAAACCAAAACAACGTTAATCGCGGAGCTAAGCTTGACTTCTGTTTAATAGCAAATCTGGAACATATCATCTGAGTTGGCTACCAAATTTGTCCATTCTACTGCGGGAGTAGTCACTGTCTTAAATAGCAACTCAGACGATAGTGGATAGTCTAGTTCACGGAATGTACAAACGAAATACTTAGGAACCCTAACAGGGCCTAAAAGGGAAGGGACGGCAATCAGCTCAATTAGTTGATTAATGAATGTGTAAGAAATTCATATACCTTTATTCGAAAAAATTCAAAAATTATCTTTGAAATTACGATTAACTAATTTCTTGGCAACTCGGTATAATTAATTTTAAACAAAAGAATCGAAGACGTTCAAACCACTTCTAAGTTAATCACCCTCACGGTATAAATATTTTTCAAACTAATATTTACAAAATTTTAAGAAATTAAATTATTGTACAACCCCGGTATAACTATTTTCGAAACCAATATTTACAAGTTTTAATTTAACGGTTTACTCAGTATTACTATTTCTCAAAAGAAATCAAATTTTATTTGAAATTATTGTAAAATTAGCAGACAAAATCCGGATTTGCTTCCAAAATACTGATAAGGTTGCAAATAAAAAATTGAATAAAGAGGAAATATAAACAACTCGGGAATTTAACGGATTCCTGCTGGTTTCACTCGGTTTTCCGGAACACACGACTGAATGAATTTACAGAAATAATCTAATTAGCTATCGGAAAAGTATACAACGGAAAGAAAAAGTGATTTTGAAATTATATCGGAATTGAAACGTGATCGGTGCTCGGACTACCTACGTCTCAAACCAACTATTCGTGGCCAACGGCTAAAATTGAATGCCTCTCCACGATATTCCATCGACTCACCTTCCTCCGGTTTTCGCGTCGATTTTAAATGCGCGAGGACGGTGGTGGGGACGTGATATGTTTACGGCAACATGAGATTTAATATAAAATTAATAATTATCTGAAATCGCGGAAATTTTGGAAAATAATAATTTAAAAATCGGGAAACTTGAATAATTGGTGTTGATCCAGTTAATTAAAAATAAGAATTACTTTTTAGTTCATTACAACTACATTAAATATACTAAATAAATCTGTTAAATAGGAGGTGTCTGGCAAAAGCTTGTCAACTATAATAAACATTTCGAAAGCCATCATACTTCAGTATAAAGAAGCAATTGATGAAAGTTCTCTTAATTTTATTTACATAACTAAGCAAATAATCGCGTATTCAATGCTTTGCTACGAATTCGGTTTACTGGATTAATGACAAATTTAAGAGATTCATGCAACCTTCTAATCCGATTTTTGGTAACTAAATATTGTTAACGGATTACTGGTACATTTTTGTTTTATGTGGCTTATAAATCCACGATAGCCCCCAATCATGGTATCCCATCCGTTGCTTCTTATATTCGATTAAGGTAACGCTTTTTCTATAAAGTAATCCTTTAATATTGATTCGCCTCTTCTGTCCATCGGTTGCTCAACGCAAAATGTCTGAGACAAGAATGGACAAGCGCTTTTACATGTATATGTACATGTTTTTACAAGTTTAAAATTTATTGCGACCACAAAACTGATATCCTACTAACTTACATAATTTTATGAGATATATTAATTCGCTACTAATTTTATAAAATTCGGAAAGTAGGTTTATTTAAAAATCTCCAACAGTACAATTTAGTACTCATTCGTTATTGGGTTATTCCATTATTTAAAGTGGCGACCTGCTTAAATGAGAACGACTATCATGGAACCCCGTTTGTCACAAGAAAAACTCAAAAGTAACTACTCTAGCATTCATAGTTTACCCTCGAAAACGATCTGAAAAGTGACAATTTGTGTCCTTGAAGGCTACGCTCATATAATAATAATAATACTCTCCCTAATTCACCCCCTTACGAGTGAATTTTAACCCCAAAAGCTTAGCTTGTGCGGGGAAAGGGACGGCTATTATTATTATTTGCCGTGGCGCTCCGGGGCGACTTAGGGATGATTGATGGTGTCATTTGACTTACAAATGAGGAAAACCCGGAAAACCTCACCCACCATCATTTACATTGCTTTTATGTCGCGACCACTATGGGCCGAACGGATTGCTATGATGTTGTTTCAAAAATGACATTATACCTGAATAAGTAGGTACGCTTTATAGTAAATTTTTGTTCAAGTAGCTAGCTTGACAATAAGGGTATGGTGAGCGATCAAATTCTAGTGATGATTGTAAAAACTCTTTCCGAAATGCAATGAGATATTTAGTCTAGTTCATGTTCACCAAAGAATGTATTTTAGTAACTTGTTTCAAATTTTATTTTATTTAATATCGTCAATTCGAAGTTTAGTTTGATACAATAAGCAAAACAGCACTATTTTGATTTTGTACCTGTAAATTTATTAATATGTAGTATAATATATAAATAATAGTTTATTGTACCTATAACAAAGACAAAAATATTTTTTTAATACATATGTCGTACAATATGTAAATAAATAAAGCTATTGATATTACTTATAGATCTTCAAAAAACTATTCAATAAATAAATTTAAATTTCGCGCGAAACTTGATTGGCAATTGACATTTGACATGATTTGTCATTTAGTCAAACAAAATGGCCTCCTTCCTTATTCTCCTTCTAGGTTGTTGAACGTTAAGTTATGGTGTCGTTTGCGTTGGATGGTTTCAGTCGTTCCAATCTAGTGGTTATTCAATATGTTCGACCTTTTTCCCTCCACTGGATTCTTCATTAATTAATTATATGGATTTCACTTATTTCTCGTTTTAGGTAAGTGTAATATTTTTTTTTATCTTCATAAAATATTAACGAAAATCTTTGCCAACCAATCTGCAAATAATATGGTATGTGAAAGTGAATAGTAATAATGCCGAAATAAAAATTTCATTATTTCCATTAGTTCGTAATTTATGGGAAGCAGAAACTACTACGAAAACACATTTTTGTTTCAGTTCAACAAGGTACTTAGGAAAATAGAACCAGAAGTTAATGAAAACTGGCAAATTTATGGGGTTCATAAAATTTTTTATTCTACAGGTATAATGATAATAATTAAGCTTTTTAAAACATTATGTGCCATAAATAGTTTTAGCAAATACAAAAATATGAGACAAAAATTGAATTCTCATGTGTCAGTTGTTCTTGCTTGTAGTAGTATGAGTTAAAATAACACTAAAATAAGTTAATTTTATCCCATACTAACCCGTCCTAAATTTTTGCTGTACATTTTTAGATGATTTTCAAAAGGCTACAAAAAAACTAAAAAGAGCTGAAATTACATCTGACTTGCAAACAGATCTGGAGGATCATGCTGATATTAGACCTAGAAGAAAAATCATAAAAATAAAATTTAGTTCCGATGAGAGTGACAGCGACAAACAGGCTCGGGAACAGGTTTTATTATCTAAGGCAGATAAAAAGTTGAAGCAACGTTTACCACGGCCTCCATCTGTGAACATTAATATTCCTTCAAATGCAAGAGGTTAGTTATTCTTAGATTTACATTAATAGTATTGTTTATTATTTTGTACAAACGTTTCTAAATGACACTGAAACTAGCAGCCACTCTACTTTTTTAGTTAAGGAACTAAAATAAGTTCTAAACAATACAAATTTAATAAAACTTTTAATAGGGTCTTCTAATAATCATAGAGTAGCCAGATTATAAATTCATATTTACACTAAAAAAAAATAAAGTTGGAAATTCCTCGATTTTGGAAAAAGATTCATAAGTTCTAAACGCATAATACGAATTTAATGAAACTTTTTACAGAATCTTCTAATATCCTTAGAAAGACAATAATCATAGAGCAGCCATATTATAAATTCATCTTTACACTGAACAAAAAAATTAAGTTGAAAATTCCTCGATTATGTATGTATTGTGCATTTAGAACTGATGAATCTTTTTCCAAAATCTAAGGATAGACGACCCTGTAAAAAGTTTTATTACATTCGTATTATGCGTTATTTTTTACATTATATTTAAATTAGTTTTATGTTGTTTTTTACCTTTATATTTCTGGCGATGACTGTTGTTACAATTGAAACGTTAAAATGAATTTTATATATAGTTTTGTTATTAAGTTTAATATTTATGTTAAATTTTGTACCTTCCTATATTTCAGAAAATCTAAATTGATTGATTTTCTTCTGTTGTCTTTGCTGCCTTTATTTTTATAAATGACACAAAATTGTATGTTTTTTATCTGACTAAATAATAAATCTTATTTTTATGTAGGACATTTTTCAATCCGTTTCATGTTCAAAAGTAAACATCAAATTTGTTTTTTTTTTGTTTTTTTTTTAAATTTGCATTTGTACATTTTTTGAAAGTACTCTATTTTTAATACAACCAGTTACATTGGAATAGGGATTCAATAATAAAGTATTTAGAGAGTAATAAATCAAATTGTAGGATTGTCTCAAGAATTGGAATCTGGTACAGATGAGTCTGACACAGGTGAATCTTCTGGTGCTTCTGGCCCCAAATTACTGAACAACACATCTACGCCAAGCAGTAAGTTAGCGGTTCAGATATACAGTGTGCATCTTAAGTCTTACCCCCCCTAACTAACTCGTTACTGGCGTCTTGTTAGGAAAATCGCCGAGACAGGTCGATTTTTAATTTCTACAATGTATATTTTTGCATGATTAGTTAACCCTTAATTTCATCCCTTACTGGAGGGTAAAAACCCATTCGAAAAATTTAAATGGCATGGGGTGGTGAGTGATAGCTCATTTGAAAGGGAGTTTTATTCTCTATTCAACCGTGCAAAAAATTTTTGAAATTTGCATCATTACATGTTGATTTATTAATGTTTAAAAATAACAAAACCTCACAAAATTGGAAAGCAACTAGACTAACAGTGACCTTCTAATGGCAAAAAGTCATACTTCACGTCTGAACCAAAACCGAAGTCATGCAGGGCCGAATTTTAATTCTAAGGATGAGTGCGCTACGTTAATTTCCGTTATTCTGAAACAACAATTAGTCGAGAATTAATGAAGCAAATTTCAAATTTTTTTACACGGTTGAATAGAGAATAAAACCCTCTTTCAAATGAGCTATCACTCACTTCCCCATGCCATTTAAATTTTTCGAAAGGGTTGCTCCCCTCCAGTAAGGGATGAAACTAAGGGTAAACTATTTATACAAAAATGTACATTGTAGAAATCAAAAATCGACCTGTCTCGGCGATTTTCCTAACAAGACTCCAGTAACGAGTTAGATAGAGGGGGGGGGGGGGTAAGACATATGGTGCTCACTGTATATATCAAAAGCTTCATCTTTTGAAGAAAAAAACTACATTTGAAACACCAACTCTGAATGAGTCTTTAAAGATTGACAATTGTCTTCAGAATCAAAATGGTAAGTTGTTTTATTTAAGTACTTTGGCATTTTAATATCTTCCTTATTATTAATTTGCCAAAAAACATATTGTTGGTTTAAAGCACACATTTAGTGTGAAGTTGGAAGCAAATGGCAAACGTCAGCATCAACTATGGTCTTATATGCATTTGAATGTTTTTATATTTATGAATCGAGCTGAATACCTATCATTCTAAAATAAATTAATCTTTCATTTTATTTGTGGTTATGTATGTGTATGCATAATGAAAGCTAATTTATTATGTTTTAGATATTTTACAAATAACACCAGGGAGTAATAAGAAATTTACAAATACTAGGACAGGTAGGAAAGAAAGTGTGCCAGAAACACTGGAAAAGAGTAATCCTAACGCTCTGGTGAATCTTTTCTTAGATAACTCCATACCTAGTTGTTCCAGCAATAATCAGGATATATTGGAGACACCTAGGACTGCAGGAGCCTTTGAAAATTGCAGTGATAGTAAGTTCAAGTTTTAAAAATTATAAGTTTTTATTCGGGAATAAAATACTTGTAAGATAGTTTTACTAAATTTCTGTAAGATTGATTATATTTTAATTAAAATTTTTATTTTAGGATTCAATTGCATTTTAGCCCATTTAATTAAAATAGAGCATCAGAACAACCAAATAATATCTATTTTGAGACAAAAAAAATCTGAAATATTTGGTACAATTCCTGAATGCATTAATGAATTACTATTAAAAAACATTGAAGAATTGACTAATTTTGAAACAAAAATTTCATCAGAGGAAGAGTTTAAGTCTTTGATAGGTAGTACACATAAAACATTATTCAACATTTTTATTAAATACCTATGCAATTTTTGCAGGTTTCTTATTTGTCACAAATTGGAGGGGAAGAAACTGTTACTCGAACAAACAAAATTTTGCGCTTTTTGTTAAAAGACGAATTGGCCAGGTTATTTAACTTTTGTGGGCATAATGATAAACAACCATTTACAAATTTGAAATTAAAAGATGCAATAACTCGTAAGTAATACTGTCTAAAATTTTAAATTTACTTCTAAATTATTATTTACCTAACTTTGATAAATTTTTGTGACATCAATAAATCTATTGATTATTTTATAATAAAAAGTGTGCTTGTCTAATGGAGATTACTCACCATCCGTTCCGACTTATAGATTACTAAACTACACAAACTATAATATAAAATAGAATAATGTAGGTGTTAAAAAATATTGTTTCAGAGTCCGTTCAGAGTAAGGAAAAGGCAACTTCTAAACATGATATTGAACAATGCATTAAGAATTGGTTCAAAGCGCATCCAGATCGCCAGAAGTAAAGGGGAGAGAATTTAAATATTTTTTTATGTGCAGGTGCGGACGACTAAGAAATAATATTTTTTAATTCAATTAATGGTTTAACATGTTTCGAAAACGTAAGCAAATAGTTTCTAAATGGCAATTAAGTAGAAGAGTAAAACATCAAGTTCAAATAGAGTTACAGAAATTTAACAATTTAAGAGATAACCATAATCCTAGTGACACTAGTTCTCTTTGTATTAATGTTTGTTCAGAAGATAATGACCTAGATGTAACTAAAATAGATCCTATTCCACATATTTCAACTTCCAGTTTAGAATTTAGCGACGAGGGTTCAGTAGTATTGGAAAATGATTTACTATCATCTGATGACAATGACATCTCTCCTAAATTTGAACACGATTTTTCTATTACTCTTGATTTGCAAAGTAAATTAAAAGATTGGGCTCTCTCTGATAACATTTCACATTCTGCTGTTACTAGCTTATTACATATTCTGCATGATTATCATTCAGAACTTCCATTAGATTGTCGAACATTGTTAAAAACCCCAAGACAAATTGAAACGAAGCATTTGGAAAACAAGGAATATATACATTTTAATCTAACAAATACCTTAAAACAAATCTTGAATAAAAATGGTAGTTCATTATCAACCGAAATATCTCTAAGTTTTAATATTGATGAGTTGCCACTCTTTCATAGTTTAAATACACAATTTTGGCCTATTCTCTGCCTTTTAAGAGATAAAAATTTAAATTTTGAACCATTTGTAGTGGGTATATTCTGTGGAAGTGGTAAACCTACACCTCTTTATTTATATTTAGAAGATTTTATTAAGGATGTTTCAGAATTACTTACTAATGATATTATACATAACATGATTAGGTATTCTATTACAATACATAATTATTTTACCTGTGATGCACCAGCCAAAGCATTTGTAAAGTCTCATGGAGGTTATTCGTCATGCGACAAATGTACAGAATATGGGGATTATGTAAATGGCAGAGTAGTTTTACAAAATTTAAATGCTCCACTAAGAACTGATGATTCATTTAGTGAAAAAATTGGTGAAAATCATCACTTAGGCATTTCCCCCCTGAAAAATTTGAATGTTGGTTTAGTGTCACTTTTTGTAATAGACTACATGCATGCAGTATGCCTTGGTGTAATGAAAAAGCTTCTTAACTCCTGGGTTGGTGGCTCTCTAAAGGTTAGACTCCAAGCTAGGGTTGTTAATAATATAACTGAACATATTATATCTCTAAGAAATTTTATTCCGAAAGAAATAAATAGAAAACCTAGAAGTCTTTCAGATTTACAACGATGGAAGGCAACTGAATTCAGAACTTTTTTATTGTATATAGGCCCAATTGTGTTAAAGAATATTGACATAGGAGTGTATGAACATTATCTTTTATTTCATAGTAGTATTTTCATTCTCAGTAATTCAAAACTCATACAGCGCTTTGGAAGAGATCAAACAAAAACATTATTACATACTTTTATTACCCACTGCAAAAAAATATATGGATTGGAATGTCTTGTATACAATATTCATATTTTAAGTCATTTAAGCGACGATGTTAAGAGATTCGGACCTCTTGATTCGTTTTCGGCCTTTCCATTTGAGAATTATTTGGGACAAATCAAAAAGTTTATAAAAAGTCCCAATAAACCTTTGCAACAGATTTATAACCGTCCTTTTGAAATAAATAACTCAAATAAAGTTTCCACTGAATTGAAATCTGCCCAATTCCTATATGAGCACATTCAGGGTCCAATATTAAAAGACAATATGATAAATGGTAGGTATTTTCAATATAAAAAAATAATTTTGACAAATTACGTTTTAACTAACAACTCATATTCAGTTGCTAATAGTTTCTGTATAATATCTCAAGACGTCGTCATAGAAATTTATAATAATATTAAATGTAATAATAAGTGTTTATTGGTAGGAAAAGAATTTTTGTCCAAAGAACAACTTTATAATTATCCATTTGATTTAAAATCTCTTCATATATATGTTTTAAAACAATTGTCTGAATTTAAAATGTGGACATTTAACATTAAGAATATGCCATCAAAATGTTTAGTGTTCCCTTTTTCATGGGTCTCATTTCCATTAATACATACTATGTGATTTTTAGTTCTTTTTAAAAGCTGCGGCTGCATTTTTGTATTTATACCTTGATCTATATTACATATTTTTATCTATATTTTTTCTTAGTCGTTCGGATCTAGAGTTCTTAGTGCTATATACTTTTTAACTCTGTTTTTTTTATTCTAATAAAAATTACTTTTTTGTAAAAAAATTGTTTAATTCCCGTCAAATATTATGACGTTATTTTCACGTTATACATTTTGACGTTAAATCCACGTTATGCATTCAACCGTTGCATACACATTGTGTTACTAACGTTTATTACACGTTACTTATACCAACATATTTTCCACGTAGTTTAAGAAACGTTGTTTAAGTGGTGCATAACTACGTAATTAGCCATGTTGAAGTTACGTCGTTTGGCAACGTTACTTGGTGGTTTTTACAACCTTTTATTCACGTAATTGTAACGTGTCTTGGTTAACTGGGAACTATGTTAATAAAAATAATTTAACCATAACTTTAGGAACAACTGTGTTATGAACAATAATTAAGCTTAAACGTTGTTTTTGCCACAAATCTTTTTTTTTTAATTTGGCGTCATCTGCATCGACTGCTAAGGTCATCAGCCTCGTGTTCTGTGTAGGCTTTGTTACTGTTTCCCAGCGCCACTTTAGGAACAGTACTGTTCATTAGAACCCAACAGTGAATGGTCGAGTGGGGAATCCTACCAAGGCAGCCACTAATATTAAAAGTAAATGTACAATTTGTATAATTTTCAATATTATTATTTTTTAAAACGTAATACAATCTCATAAAAAATGAAAATGGACTAAATATTTGGCGTCGATTTGAATATTTATGTTTGTCATGATCATAAAACGCTGTAATAAAATGACAGATGAGTGCAATAAATTTTTTATTGCACTATTGCAATAAAGAATCAGTTTTTTCATTAAATATAGTTCAATAAAGTTTTGTTTTTTGCATGAACGTAGAAAAAATATTTATGATATCTATTAACACACGTGTACGAGAATTATAATTAAAGAATTTTTTCCATAATTTATTAAACATAAAAATATTGTTCGTAAACGTTCAATAGATTACTAACCGATATACTACAAATAGAAATTAAGCTAATACTTAGGTACATTTGCACTGCAAATAAGTGAAGCTTAGTTTTTATCGGCAAACTGTCTTAAGCTTAAAATTACTTTTATAATGCAAAAATCACATTAGGCTTTGTATATTTCTTAAAGACTAGCAGTCTACTTAATTAAAGAACATAGGTATATTTAATAAAAAATAATGATTGTCAATTTTTGTGGTTTATAAAAAATATAGTTAGTAATAGGTAAGTATTTGAAAATAAAATTTATGTTGTATTAAAAAGTACTTAGTTACTTATATGCTTTCTAATTCTGCATTTTCTTTTTCTGCAACAGAGGCTTCATGGTTCAGATCATCACTGAAAAATTAAAAATTTTGAACGATTAACCCACAAGTGCAGGGTTCTTTACCTTTTAGTTTCATCTTCTTCTGGGGCCTTAGTAAGTCCTGATGGCAATACACCTGGAATTATTTTAGTTCTTCCTCCGCATCCAGTCTTTGACATAAAAATGATTGGAACATAAAACATCACTATTTGAAATGTTTTCTGGGGTAAGTTTCAATATGTTTCATCAAATGCATTTTTCGGCAGGATTAGTTGGAAAACTACAAAAAAATTATTTATTTAACATTATCATGATTAAATGAGTTAAAAAGGAAAAGCTTGTTTATATTGAAAAATTGTGATTATTTTTTTTTAACTTTTTAGTTGAGTCCAAAATCTAAAACAATATTCCTCATACATAATACAAGTTCTTTAAATCTAATTCACTAAATTTACCATTTATTTTAAAATCATGTTTTACGGATTTTCGCATAAAATGTAAGTACTTATGTTTCTTTTAAAAAAATTGTAGAAACGTTAATGGTTACTTACTTGTGAGATGATTTTGACGATGCCTTTTCGTATTTCTATTTAAAACTTACACAAATTGTCAGTATTGTTAAAATTTGTATCACTAAAATAATAAACAAAAAATCATTTATCAACTACAAAAATAAACTAGAAATTAATAAAAGTCAAAAATCAAATGACAGTTCTGACAATTTTAAGAGATTTGACATACCAAGCAAAACGAAACAGACCAATGAGAATGCTGGACACTATTTTTCCCCCCTGTACCAAAACAAAGTCCATTTGGAAGATGGCTCTAGAAATGTATGCTCGAAGGTTAGCATACGACTTTTAATATCCCAGAATTTCTTTACCTATGACCGCGCGACTTTGGGCAACTAGACTAAATTTTTTTCTAGTTAGTTCTCAAAAGAAATTATAAGTGTAACAAAATAGAGGTAACTTTGATGATATTTACAAACATGAATCGATTTTAAGTGCTCGCCATTCCCTTAATTGTCAATCTATTTACTTAAACAAAAAACTATCGCTCGCAAACTGAAATCACTGCAAAATATTTAAGCGCGACCTTCACAGACAAGATATGTCACTTTTCAGTACGTAGTAGGTAGGTCAGTACTATTTTGGGGTTTGTTTAGATAAAGATATTTTTCATTTCAGACTAGCCGTTTCCAAAGCCTTTTAAAAACATCCGTGTTTTCTTTTAAACACCCCTACATAAAATTCAAGCCAGATAGTCCAGGAGCAGATGAAGGGGATCATCAGAACATCGAATTGAATCAGCAAACCAATTTATGGCTTTATTTTAATTTTTCACATGTAACTTCTATCTTAAGTGCTACATTGCTTAGGTTAATAGTTAAACTAACCTACTTTATTAATTTCCTACGTAGCTAAGATATAGAAAGTGGCCAGGGTAATAATGATACCTAAACCAGGCTAACATTCAAATCTTATATAGATCAATCCCTTTAGTTTCGGTAATTTCAAACAAATATTCACGAAGAGATTAAAATTGATCATAGAAAAAAATAAGTTCGATACATTAGTTTAAATTAAGAGAAGAAGATTCGACAATCGGCCAAATTTCCCAAATAACAAACATTATTAAAAAATCATCAGAAGAAAATTTTGTTCTTCTATTTCTTAAACGTAGCACAAGCTTTCGATAAAGTGTGACACGAACCACTTAAAAATAAATTATACATGTCATTGACGAAAAAATCAAGCCCGAAACCGACCACATTTAAGATTATTATAAATAATTTTTCGTTCGTTTTGTCGTGCGACCTAGTTCCCTTAAATTCTTATCTTCCTTATTTCGACTACCAAAAATCATTTAAAAAATTAAGTTCTCGATAGCAAACTTAGTGGTACGTGTATAAAGTGTATAAAAATGGGACAACTCTGGCCACTGTCAATTATTAGTCTGGAATAATATACTAAAACACAAAAAATGTTCGATGATACTAAATTGTCACATTTGTCAAAGGTGCTATATATTGTAATATTACTCGAGGAGTTTGGTGGAAACATCAAAAGGAAGATGTCGTGGACCAGTTACTTAAAACAGTTGGAAACAATTAAAAGAGAAAATACAATACATCTGACAATGGCTCTTCTGGGAGGTGTTTTAGATTTTCTCCAGACTATACCGGATGACTTTCAACAACTTAAAATGAAAATAAACGTGCAATATGGCTACGAACACTTTGAACAGGTGTACCAATTACAGGTAAAAAATCGCAAACAGAAACGAGACAGGAGCCTTCAAGAATATGAATTCAAATTGCCAAGATAGTGCGATTTGCCACCCATCAGCTTCAGAATATATGACTAAATGTGTGCCTGTTCAAGAATTTATTTAATGGACTTTATGATGATGAAATGCAAACAACACTCTGTTTAACGTATCACAAAACATTGGACGATGTCTTGTTTGCTGCTCTTGAATTTGAAGCGGCAACTTTGGCTTCTGCTGGATACAGATATGGAACAACTGTAAAAGAGGACAAATGGGAAAATAAATTCGACCAATTTTTTAACATTATAAAATGTCTTATTAAAAAGCAGACAAAGACTATCGAGTGCTAGAATTGAGGTGAAATAAGAAATGTATTCAGTTCGCGCAAACGCCCTAGTATCACTACGACTCAAAAAACCATACCGATAGCTAGTACAGGAAGGAAGAAACGGTGGTACCTGATATACGTGAAACCATAATAGTAACACGGCTGCAAGTAACTGTGAAAGAAGGAACATATATCCTGCTGGCACCTGCGAAGACAAATGAAGGTGTTGGTCGAGGAACTTTAATTCGAAAAGAGTTGGCCACGTCTGCTAAAGTAGTTACAATATGCAAAACAACGGCAGTTAACGATGAGTGGGTCCCAACTAAAATTAGGGAATAAGAAAAAGAAATGATGCAACAATGAAAAATGGAAATTTGTCGACCTACTTGGCAAGGATTATAACCCTCTCCATTGGTTAGGTCATATTTGGCTCAGTAGCAAAAAGGCGTATTAAAGTGAATACTCGATAATGATGTTTGCGAAAACAAAAGACAGTTGGCCATTTCAAAGACTCGAGTAGCCGAAGTAATTCGTCAGTAACACGACAATTCATCAGAAAGATATCTCGGTATTAAGAAATCTCTTCAAAAAGTTCGTGAATGGTTTTATTGGAAGAAGAGTTTCAATGCTTTAAAGGATTGGTGTGAGAAATGTACCTGTTTTATAAGTCATGGGCCTTATCAGAAAAGAAAAGTGTCTAACAAAAAACCGATAGTGAATCAAAACCGATGGTGAAGCAAAACCAGCTGACGTTATTTAAGAGTGACAATAACCAAGAAGTAAAAGTAGTCCAATGCCAAGAAACACACGATTTTGCCTTTGAAGAATTGATTGCTTTAAATGGAGTTGCCTGCAAAGTAAAGTATGATGTTACAACCGAGCGTCAACAAAATCTGCTCAGGCTTTCAAAAGACCACTTGCTGGTCCATAACACTCCTGCCAGCATGAACAACGCACGAGGACTAACACCGGAAGAAGTTTGGTCACCATAACTTCAGGGTCAGTTACCGGCCCATCGAAAAACTAGAAACTTGAAGAAGGATAACGTTATCTAGTTACCTGGTTACCTAGTTACCTGGCTACAAAGAACAATCGATACATGGTAAAAGTAATCTTCCAAGATACCGGAGTCGCCCAATATCCAAGTTACAAATAAAACCATTCATTGATACTTTTATACAACTGGAAATTGTAAAAGAGTATCCAGTTGCAGATACAAATATTCATTTTTAGTTT